>OMPJ01010626.1:7958-20758 GCA_900312935.1 Carapus acus
TACACCAGCTGCCTGTCTGAGCCTGGAGCAGCCTTGGGGGGGGTGTGGTCTTTGTTACTCAGCAGCTGCAGGTTGTGTGTGTGTGTGCGTGTGTGAGGCATGGTCGTGTTGGTTTAGTCCCCAGGGAGGTAGGAAGAGAGACAGATGGTGACAATGACCGTGGAATAGAGGGAGAAAGTGTGTGTGTGTGTGTGTGTGTGCGCGCGCGCTCACAGCCTGGACAAAACCTGAGCTGTTGTGCTGCAAATGGAATTGCTGCTGTGTGTGTGGTTGTAGTAGTAATAAAGATGGTGATGATGAAGGAGGCCTGATGATGATGATGATGTAGGTGTGATGGTGTCCCCTTCCCCAGGCTGGCAGAGGGCCATCAGCGTGGGCGTGCTGGACTGTGCGCAAGAGGAAAACTTTGACATCTGCAGAGAGTTCAGCATCAAGTTCTACCCCACCTTCAAAGTAGGTGCGCACGCACACACACACACACACACGCACACACAGGCCTGTCTGTAAGCCCTGAAGTGTGTGTGCTGCTCTCCTCAGTACTTCCATGCCCACAGTGGGCCCTCGGACAAGGGGACCATCTACCAAGGTGAGATACGCCAACTTCCTGCTCAGCCACATTTCCTTCACAATAGAAGTTTGCCTGTGGTCATGAATGGGGTCATGATTGATCGGTTGGAACCACAGAAATGAACTGAGATGCTGCCGCCTGCTGGCAGCAGAATGAGCATGACATGTGTTTGTGTGTGTGTGTGTATGAATGTGTGTGCGTGTGCTTGTGTGTTTGCCCCCAGGTGGAGACAGAGAGATCCAGGCAGTGAGACAGCTGATGGTAAACATCCTGCAGAACCACACCAAGAAAGACTGGCCAGACCACTGTCCCCCTCTGGAGCCATTCAGGTACTAGAGACCCCTCAGCCCCTGACCTCTCACCCCTGAGCTGAGAAACTAAAAGAATATGTCTGATCTATCTGTCTGAATTTCTGTCTCTCTGTGGTCCGGTCTGTCTCTACATCTGTCTGTCTCTCCGTTCATCTCTCTGTCTTGTCTGTAGCTCCACACAAATCCTGCATCTGTTGGGTCAAAGGACAGACCACTACACAGCTATCATCATTGAAGAACCGGACTCCTATGTTGGAAGAGAGGTAACACACACACGCACACGCTCACACACACAGACTCGCTCACGCATAAAGATTTAAAGACATTAATAGCTTTGTGTGTGTGTGTGTGTGTGTGTGTGTCAGGTGATCTTGGACCTGCTGCAGTTCTCTGGTTTGGTGGTCCGCAGAGCTCTGAGTACTGATCGCTCCCTTGTGGACACTCTGGGGATCACAGCCTTCCCTTCTGCCTTTCTGCTGCTGCCCAATGGGACACACACACACCTGCGAGTGTGAGTGCACAGGGGTGTGTGTGTGTGTGTGCGCACGTGCGCCTGTGTGTGAGGCACTGACCCTGCCCCCTCCCCTCTTCTCCTCCGTCCAGGGAGAAGCGTCTGCGTGTCTTCTTCTCCTCCCTGCTGAGGATGCTGCCCGGAGTTCAGCGCAGGGTTAAGGCTGGCACTTCCATTGGCGACCAGCAGGGGGCGATGGCAGGCACTACGACCTCAGAGCCGTGGAGAGACTTTGACAGGTCCGTTGGTCGGTGGCAGATGTGGTGACCTTTGACCTCTGAGTGTGCGTGTATGTGTGTGTGCAGGTCGAAGGTCTACATGGCCGACCTGGAGTCTGCCCTCCACTACCTGCTGAGGGTGGAGCTCGCCACCCATGCCGCCCTGCAGGGGGAGGAGCTTAAGACCTTTAAAGACTTTGTCACTGTGGTCGCAAAGGTACGAGTAACCGCAGTCAGTCAGCTGACCCATGCTCAGCCCACACTCACGACATGTGGATCACACACCATCTGTGTTCGTGCGTGCATGCGTGCGTGTGTGTCTGTGTGTGTGTCCAGCTGTATCCAGGTGGAGGCTCTGTGGTGCAGCTGATGGAGACACTCTCTGATTGGCTGCTCAGTTTACCTCTGCAGCGAATTCCGTATCAGGCAGTGCTGGACCTGGTGGACAACAAGATGAGGGTGAGACACACACGCACTCACACGTACACACGCACACACGTGGGCTGACTATCTGTTCCATTCAGATTGCAGGTGTTTTCCTGGGGGCGGAGCTTCGGTGGGTTGGTTGCCAGGGCAGCAGGGCGGGGCTTCGTGGGTACCCATGTTCCCTTTGGACACTGTTTCACGTTCTGACGGTTCAACATGATGCCACGCCCACCGCGCTGGAGAACACGGGTACACATACACACACACACACATACACACACTCAAACTCACATGTGGCCTCCTCTGATTTCAAACTCCTCTGGACGTTCCAAGTCATCAATTTCCTTGCGTTCCTTGTGTTCCTGTGATTCCTCAGGCCTGGAGAACGAGGCGGCGCCGGTGCTGCAGGTGATGCGTCACTACATTAGAACATTCTTTGGCTGTGAGCAGTGCGGGCGCCATTTTGAGCAGGCGGCCGCTGCCACTCTGGACCAGGTCCAGAGCACCGAGGAGCAGATGCTGTGGCTGTGGAACCAGCACAACATGGTCAACAACAGGCTGGCTGGTATGCATGTGCACGCACATATACACACACACATACACACTCACTCACACACACACGGTGGATCTGACTGACTGCTCCCCATCCTCTCCCCCCTCCAGGCTCCCTGAGTGACGATCCGCTCTTCCCCAAGGTGCCATGGCCAAGCCCCTCTCTCTGCCCCGCCTGCCACGAGGAGAAAAATGGCGTCCATGTCTGGAACCACGCCAACGTACTCAATTTCCTGCGAAAGCACTATGGAGCTGCCAACATGTCGCCCAAACACTCCTTGATTCCACTGCAACTTCCGGCTGCTCCTCAGCCCCGCCAGGAGGTTAAGCTTTGGGGAGGAGGAGGAGCACCATGGCAGGAGGTGCAGAGGAAGGCTGAGGAGCAGCTGAGGCCCCACAGGGAGCAGGTGGAGGAGGCGGCTGTGCAGGGCTCAGAGGGGCGTGGCAGCGTGTGGATCTTGGGTTTGGGCTTCACCAGCGTGGACATGAGCCTGTGCGTGCTGCTATACATGTGCTCCTGCCTCTTCCTCATGCTGCTCTTCTTCTTCTTCAAAGTCCGCTCCCGCCGCTGGAAGCTTCGGCACAGTCGACTCCATGTTTGATCTGCTCCACGTCTTCCGCCTCTGTTGCCACCCTGTGGCCGTGTGAGGAGGAGGAGATGTCCTCCCTGTCCCACAAAGGAGCGCTTGCCCGCCTTCTGCTGTCACATGACTTCACAGAGTCTGGACGTGTCCAAGCCAGCTACAGGTAAAATCTGGAGGCAGATCACAGGCCGGTGTCTGCAGATGTGACTTGGAGCTGGAGGCTGAAACTCCCAAGCCAGAACTCAAACCAAACCAGAGTGGCCTAGACCAAAGTGGCCTGGGACCCCTGGTCCTTGGTCCAGGCCCCATGTGTGAGCGGCAGGACACAGGCCGGAGGTCTTTGTCGGTGTCTTGTGTCTTATTCTGAAGTAACCACCTTCCTGAAGGACGTGGAGCTCTGTCTGCCCCAGGAAGTGGAGCCCATCCACAGGAAGTGGAGTCCTGCCCCAGGAAGTGTTGCACTGCTCGTGCCATAGATCCGGTCCAGCTGATGAAGCACACTACTCAGAATTAAATTATTTTTGATAATTTGTGACTTGTGGTTCTGGCTGGGCTCCGATTGCAAAGCCCAGACAAAATATCACGAAGAGCTTGAGTTTTATTTTCAAGTATTTTTACAAGATGTTTGAAAATTGTGTTTTTTTTCTGAACATTAGAACTTGAGTAATTTATTACTGTGATAACAAAATAAAGGCTTTTGTTGTTCTCAAAGGAACATATTCCTAGTGAGAAGGTCAACCTTAAGACGGATGCGGGGCGTTTTCATCCCAATACAAACTCAAAGTCTGGCTCTTGGCCAAGCATGATGTCATCAGATGATGTGCAGGTGGAGCCTCCTTTTGGCTGGAGTGAGAACAGTGAATTGTAACAGGCTTCACTCTCTGGGGACGCTGCATGTTTTTCAACACGTGATGCAGAAGGTAAAATGCAACAAACCTAAGATGGAGGAGAGTTGGAATGCAGACAGGAGGACGAGCAGGGACCCTTTGGAGGAGGCGGGGCCCAGCAGGGTGGCTTCTCCTGGGAGGTGTGCGTGAGACAGACGGAGACACGCAGAGTTCAAGCAGGTCAGACGTAATCGGTCCACGTGAAGAGGAGAGGCATCCTCAGCCAGCAGGGGGCGCTGCAGCCGCACACAGCAGAAGGTCAGTGGCACCACAATCTCACCTGAGACGCCCACGGGACTCTGATGCAGGAGGAGAGCCAGTCAGGCCAGCAGTTACATGCCACCTAACTACTCTGGCTTGGTCTGACTGCTCGTCTCCCTTTTATTTCCTTAGGGCGGTTCCTTTGTTCCACAAAGATGCAGCTCCCAAAGGATGGGGGATACATGAGCTGCACCTCAACATGTTTACTCATGCGCATAATCTGTAACATATCAACCCGCAACCTTGGCATTTCAACACCATCGAGGTCACACAGGTCATGAGTGTGAACTGGTCCAACTGTCAAATTGTGGTCACAAGTCATGTCAACACAGTTACTCTTCCTTTGCAGAGCACCTTTAACCAACAGAACATGCAATGGTCACAAGTCATCGGTTTCCCAACACAAATGATTCAGCGAGAACATTTTTAAGGATACATAACACAGACATCATGATAACTATGTACATTTTTCTAACACTGGGGCCAGTCTGTCTCAGCTGCTGCTTCTCCAGATGGTTGGGACAAATTTCCTGACCCACCCCAGGACCAGAGTCCTGTCCAAACCAAGGACTCCTGTCCTACATAAGACCCGCCTCAGGACCAGGGTCCCATCCACACCAAGGACTCATTTCCCAGACAAGACCCACCTCAGGGCCAGAGTCCCGTTCAGACCGTGGTCCTGTCTATTGCTCACCTAGGCAGCACGTCAGAGACACACCAGGAACAGTGAGGGACCAACAACCAACCAGGACAGAAGGACAGACACACACCTACACAGATGGAGACGTCCACACATACACACACACACAAGGCAGGCTGCTCCAGCTACTGTCCAAGTCCTTATTTAGCCTCACCCTCCAACACGTCTCTGATGGAGACCTTTAAACATTTCTGCCTCACATAGACCAGCCTGTCTGTCTGTCTGTCTGTCTGTCTGTCTGTCTGTCTGTCTGTCTGTCTGTCCTATCATGTCTCCCTGTCTGTCTGTCCCCCTCTGTCTCTGTAATGTGTCCACCCTGTGCACTGATGTATCCCATCATGAAAGCTGAGACTGCAAAAAGCTGCTGCTGTTTGGGAAGGCACAGAGAGAGAGACATGGAGAGAGAGAAAGAGAGAGAGAGAGAGAGAGAGTGTGTGTGTGTGTGTGTGTGTGTGTGTGTGTGGTTGGCACAGAGTCGCAGTATGCACACTATGTACTCAGCATGCCAACTCAGCCTCGCCACTGCAATGCAGCGCTGTGCATTTGGCCAAGTCATGCCACACACACACTCACACACACTCACACACACAATAGTTGATTGTGTGGCTAGTGTCTATGTGTGTGAGTGTGATACTATGACGTTTGTGTTTGTGTATGTGTGTGTCTTTAATCATTACAGTGTGTTCTTCCTATAGCAGAGGAGTTGTGCGTGTGTGCGCGCTCGATCGCCTACTCTCTCGCCCTCTCTCTGTCTCTGTTTCTGTCTTTGCTCTCTCTCTCTCCTTTTCTCTTTCTCTCTCTCTCTCTCTTTCACTCTCCCTCTCTCTCTCTCTCTCTCTCTGACTTCTCCCTCTACTCACCCCCCCCTTCTCTCTCTTCGTCTCTCAGCCTCTGCAGGGCAGTTAGCCGCATTAGCTCCCTGGCTGTCCTCAGATGACTCCTCCTCTTCCTCCTCCTCCTCCTCCTCCTCTCGGCTGTCTGCTGTCTCTGCCCCCCTCCGCTGCTCCTCCTCTTCTTCCTCCTCCTCCTCCTCTCCTCTTGTGACACACCAGACGATGCGTTGACTGAACAGAGGAAAAACCTCCCAGGCAGCCTGCATGGAGGAGCAGAGGAGGAAGAGGAGCAGAAGACAAGAGGTGAGGAGCTACCCGTCTGCCTGTCTGTGTCTCTGTCTGTGTCTCTGTCTGTATGTCTGTTTGTCTCTGTCTCTGCCTACCTGTCTGCATCTCTGTCTGCCTGTTTGTCTGTGTCTCTGTCTGTCTCCCTGGCGTCCTCCTTGACTGTCTACAGTCTGAAAGTATGTGTGTGTGTGTGTGTGTGTGTGCATCCTGTCCTCACTGCTGTTGGCCCGTCTGTGAGGACACAGTCTGTCTGTCTGTCTGTCTGTCTGTCTGTCTGTCTGCCTGTTTGTCCCCCCGCCCATGTGTCTGTAGCGTGCTGCAGTCTCACTGTAAACAATAACCTGGAGCCAACCCGCCCCAACCAGACGCCACTGGACGAATCGGGCTGAAGTTCCTGAGCGGACCGAGCTGAACTTCGGCAGCCCGGCCTGAACTCTGCACAGGCTCAGCCTGGCTGAGCCTGAGCAGCCCGAGCAGCCTGAGCAGCCGGGCTGAGCCTGAGCAGGTCACGGGCTGCTGAGGAGAGACGATGATGCTGCTGCCGCTGCTGCTGCTGCTGCTGCTGCTGCTCCTCACCTCGTCTGCCCTCAAACTTCCGAGCTGCAGAGCCAACGGGCTCTGATTTCTGCCTCTGTGTGTGTGTGTGTTTGTGTGTGTGTGTGTGTGTGTTTGTGAGAGAGAGAAGGAGGGCGAGGGAGGGGGAGTGAGAAACTTCCTGTGGCTGAGGTAGAGCTTGAGTTGTGTTTCTTGTGTGTTGAGTCACAGTTGGTCCGTGTTTGTCCTCAGTGCTGCAATGACACATACACATACACACATACACACACACACACACACACACACGCACGCACTCACGCAGACACCCATGCACACGCACTCGTGCATCAACACTCCTGCGGTTCTGTGAATAAACTTTATATGTTGCGTAACTCCTCTGAAGGCAATCGAGGTTCTGGCCGAGTGGTTCCTCCATCAGCTGAGATCTACTGCTCTCCTCCATGAGGGCCACTCAGCTGGACGTCCAGGACAGGATGTGACATCACTTTGTGCAGCTCGATCGATGGCCGCTAATGCTAACAGGGGCGCTAGGGCCCAGCTGAGGGCTTAACTGCGCTGTCCTGTCCCACCAACAGGGGGCGCTGAGGGGCAGGATGAGCGACTGCTTGGTGAAGAACGTTAAAGTAGCAACGGGGAGATGCACATCAAATGACATGCAGGAACCAATCACGGCCTTAGTGAGAGCACCACAGCGCCACCACCTGGACAACAGCATCACGCTCGCAACACACATGCAACACAAACAGCTGAGCAGATTGTTTGGATGAGGAGGAGGAAGAGGAGGAGAGGAAGAAGAGGAGGGGAAGAGGTGCTGAGGAGAGGAGGAGGGGAGGAGAAGGGGAAGAGGAGTAGAGGATAAGGAGGAGGGGAAGAGGGGCTGAGGAGCGGAGGAGAGGAGGAACAGGAGGAGAAGAAGAAGACGAGAGGAGGAGGAGGAGAGGAAGAGGGGAAGAGGAGAGGAAGAGAATCTAACGAGGGCAGGAAGAGGAGGAGAGGAAGAGGAAGAGGAGCTGCTCATGGCCTCACCTTCTCAGCAGCTCTGATAATCTTCCTCAAAACACAAAATTCTCACTTTGCATCATAAGTCGCTATCAGGCTGAGACAGGCAAAAAGTGTGTGTGCGTGTGTGTGTGTATGTGTGTGTGTGTTTGTGTATTCTGCAGGGGCTGTAATCATCTCCTCTCCTTCCCTCTCTCCCTCTGTCCTTGTCCAGATGTTCTAGCAACTCTGCCCTCTGACCTCTGGTGGACATCATCCCTCCCCCTCGGGGTCTTTCTCTCTCTCTCCCTCTATCTCTCTCTCTCTCTCTGACTTCTGACCCTCTGGTCCTCCCTGTCACCATGGCGACGTCCCTTGGCGTTGGAGGCTTGGGCCGCCCCAGCAGCACCTGAAGTCTCCTCCTCCTCCCCCTCCTCCTCAGCCTCTGGCCCCCCTCGCCCCCAGAGACCATGGCGGAGGGCCTCCTGCAGGTGGAGATCCCAGACTTCGGCAGCAGCGTCTTGGGCAGCTTGAATGAGCAGCGTCTGCTAGGCCACTATTGCGACGTGTCCATCTTGGTGCAGGGTCAGGCCTTCAAGGCCCACCGTGCCGTGCTGGCTGCCTCCTCCCTCTACTTCCGAGACCTCTTCAGCACCGCCGCTGACCCCTCCTCCTCCTCCACCTCCTCTTCCTCCTCCTCGCCAGGCTCCGCCTCCTCGCCGGCTATGTTCGAGCTGCCGTCCTCTGTGACGCCGACGTGTTTCCAGCAGATTCTGTCCTTCTGCTACACGGGGCGCCTCAGCATGGCCGCCAGCGAGCAGCTGGTGCTCATGTACACGGCCGGGTACCTGCAGATCCAGAATATAGTGGAGAGGGGCATGGAGCTTATGATGATGAAGGCCTCCTCCTCTTCCTCGCCTCTCTGCTGTGACTCCCAGGTGCGTTTGGAAGAAAACCACACACACAAACACACTCAGGTAGCCACACAGCGCCAGTACGCCCTTTTTCCTCAGGTAAACACACACACTGACACACACACACACTTACTTCCGCCTGTTGTGGATCTCAGACTACTTCCGTGGACGAACTGGCCGGCTTCGACGCGCCGGCAGCCGCGCAGCAGCTGCAGCAGCAACAACAGCAGCAGCACAGCGCCTCCCAGCTGCAGCACAGCGCCCCCCGGGTGCAGGACTCCAGCCCGGACCAGCCGTCGCTCAGCCCCGAGGAGCTGCTGCTGGCCGTCAGCAGGATCAAGCAGGAGCGAGCAGACACGCCCCCTGCTGATGAGCTGGCCAGGGGAGCAGTCGAGGAGCACAGGTGCGGTTAGAGTGGCCGGGTTCACGTGGGCAGAGCTAATGGAGAGGGTTCCTGGTTAGACACCGCCCCTTCTTCCTCTGCTGTCTTTGCCTTAGCAGGGTGGACGTTGCAGGGGACCTCCAGGCCTCCAGGGGAAGCACTCTGTGCTACCTGAGTGCAAGCGCAAGTTTGGTTCCTGGACTGCAGTCCTATCTGTTGGCCAGCGGGGGGTGCTCCAGCCCTGGAGGGTCCAGCCTGCCCACAGACTCGCCCCCCTCACACCCACCCACTGAGGAGGACATGGAGGAGGATTATTACAACAACGTGCTGCACCCCGGCATCTACCAGCACATCTACGGCCACCATGGAAACCCCTACAGTGAGTAACACACACACACACACACACAAGCACACACACACACACACTAGTTGCAGATGAGTAACTAAGATTAATAAGATAACTATTAATATTTCAATTCAACTCAATTTTATTTGTATTGGGCCAAATCATAACAGGAGTTATCTCAAGGCGCTTTCAAAGATAAAGTTACAGACAGAGACACAACACATTTCCCCCATTAGCAAGTTCTAGGCGACATTGGCAAGGAAAAACTCCCCTTTAGTGGGAAGAAACCTCAGGCAGACCAGGCTGCAGGTGGGCGGCCATCTGCCTTGGCCGGTTGGGTTGAGAGAGAGAGAGAGAGAAAGAGAGATAGAGAGAGAGAGAGAGAGAGAGAGAGAGAGAGAAAGAGAGAGAGAGAGAGAGAGAGGTATACAGATACACAGTACACAGTACAGTCAAGTAATAGTGACAAAGTTACAATTGAAACTAGCATATATGAACTGTAGATATACGTATATATAAACACGGCAAGTGGATCACGAGCAAGGCCCAGACGCTCTGGCGATCTGTCATCACAGCAGCGCATCAGTCACCGCTGATCATGCTCTGGCTGCAATCTGCGGTTTGACAAAGCGTGAGACACACATGCATGAGTCAGGAATGGATGTATACAGGTGAGAGAGATGGAAAGAGGAGAGAGAGGAGGAGGAAATGACAGAGGCTCAGTGCACCATGAGAGATCCATCTGGGGCGTCTAAATTTAAAACAGCATAACCAGGTTTGACTGTAAGCTTTATTGAAAAGGAAAGTTTAAAGCCTACTCTAGAAAGTAGTGTGGGTATCTGCCCCCCGGACTGAAACCGAAAGATGGTTCCATGGGAGGGGAGCCTGGTAGCTAAAGGCTCTGCCTCCAAAACGCATATCACAGCATGGTGTAGTTGGAGCGCCCTCTAGTGGTCATTACGAGACCACACTTTGATCTCTAGCACACACATGCATGCGCACATGCACAGGCTCACGCACACACGGATACGCACATGCACATACACATTAATGCAGATGAATAAGTTATTTTTTTACGTTTTGCCCCCTAAAATGCATATCACAATAGTTGTAGCGCCCTCTAGTGGTCATTCAAAGACCACACCTTGCTGTCTAGCACACACGCACGCACTGGCTGCAGATTAATACGTTTTTTTGTCCCCCAATTCATATCCCAACATGGTGTTGTTGGAGCGCCCTCTTGTGGTTATTATAAGACTGCACTTTGCTGTCCTGCTTTGGGGGCTGGGCTGCAAGTGATGGGTTCAGAACCATTCAGCGGTTGTCAAGTCAAGTCTCGTCCATTTGAATAACGCCGAATCATAACAGGAGTTATCTCAAGGCGCTTCACAAAATGAGCAGGTACTGCTCCTCAACATGTAAATAGGCAAGGTCTACGGGATGTACACGAAGAGACCCAACATATCCCCCATTATCAACAGTGGTGAGGAAAAACGTCTGTAAAAGAGAAGCAAGCTCAGGCGGGCCAGGCTGCAGGTGGGCGGCCAACTACCTTGACAGGTTGGGTTGAGAGAGTGAGGGAATGAGAGAGAGATAGAGAGAGAGGCAGAGAGAGACAGTTGGAGCAGGATCCAGATGTTTGCAGGTCCGTCATCACTGGTGGTGTTCTAGCTGCCGGCTTCGGGTTAATAAAGCACAGGACAACTCCGGGAAAGAAGCCCAATCAGTAACATGCATTTACAAGACAGGGATTAATCTGTTCATGTCACATGACACTCAGCCACAATGGTTTCTCCGTGTGACCTGAATTCAGCAGAGATAAAGGTGCGGAGGACTTTTTTTAGGATCAGAGGTGAGGAACAGAGGCAGAGAAGCAGCTGAGGAAGAGCTGCTGAGGAGGAGCAGCTGAAATGCAGCAGCTAAGGTAGGAAGAGTGTTTTGGACAAGATCAGCAAGGACAGATGCTGATGTTTGGTCACATCAGAGGGAGACAGAGTATGATGAAGATGACCAGGAGAGGAAGAGATGCTTGATATCTCAGTTGAGGACTCGGCAGACATGAGGAGGAGCCCACACATGATCTACTGTAGCGCCCCCCTCAGGGAGCAGCAGAGGATGAGTCAGGGTCTTCTGCACTGGCAGCCTGGGACGTCCTCCTCACTCACACGTCTGTCCCCTGCCTCTTGTCATTGTCTCAGTCCAGGACAAGGTGGACATGCTGCCCCTCCCACTGGCCAATGAGCGTCGGCCCTGCGTGCTGGTTGGCCGGGACAACATGGCTCTGCCTGCCAGCCTGATCAGTCAGATCGGGTACCGCTGCCACCCGTCGCTCTACACCGAGGGAGACCCGGGCGAGAAGGTGGAGCTGGTGGCAGGTGGGGCAGCAGAGGTCAGAGGGCAGCTGTGTGCAGCTGGCACGGGCTGATGTGTGTGTGCGTGTGTGTGTCTGTGTGTGTGTGTTCAGGTTCTGGCGTGTTCATGACCCGCGGCCAGCTGATGAACTGTCACCTGTGTGCTGGCGTCAAACACAAGGTGCTGCTCAGGAGGCTCCTGGCCACGTTCTTCGACAGGTGAGCACGCACTGCCACTCGGGTCAAAGGTCAGCAGGCTGTGACCTACATATGTGAACATGGAGCTGCTGTGGCTCTGAGAGACAAGCTAAGGAACATCTCACCTGCTGCGTGAGACTCAGCTCTGCATCTGAGCATAAAGCCTCCAGAACGTTCTGACAAGGTGCTGTTCCAAATGCCTCCTTGGCGACACAGCTGAGCCGCTTTACATAACACCGTAACATTGTCTCTCCGAGAGAGGGATGGAGGGAGCGAGCGAGGGATGGAGAGAGGAGGGGAGGTGAAAAAATGGAGGGGGGCTGTGAGGCTCGCTATAGGTGCTGACGAGGCTATCGTGATCTCCATAGAAACACCTTGGCCAATAGCTGTGGGACAGGAATCCGCTCCTCCACCAACGATCCCAGCCGCAAGCCGCTGGACAACCGAGTGCTCAACACCGTCAAACGTGAGGCGCGCACACACACACACACGCGTGCGCAGTCGCGTGTCCAGGCCTGTTCTGCTTATGTGGCATGTCTTCTCACTTCTCTCACCAGTCTACTGTCAGAACTTTGCCCCAAACTTTAAGGAGAGCGAGATGAACGTCATCGCGGCCGACATGTGCACCAATGCCCGCAGAGTCCGTAAGCGTTGGCTCCCCAAGATCCAGTCGCTGCTGCCCGACGGCCTTCCTGCCGCCTCCTCTCAGCCCCGGAAGGGCAAGAGAGGAGCGGGCAGTGTGGGTGGCGGCGGTGGTGGCAGCAGTGGTGGCGGCAGCGGCAGCAGCAGCCAGGGGTCAGAGGCGCCGGCCCAGCCTAGCAGCGGCCCCTTTGAGCTGGACCTGCGGCAGTTGAGCGCCTCCTACCTGGGCCTGGAGGCACCGCTCTACGGCGAGCGCCGTGAGAGGGAGAGGGAGGCGGCCGAGAGGGAGAAGGAG
>OMPJ01010627.1:0-15645 GCA_900312935.1 Carapus acus
AAAAGATGAGTGTGCTGGTGTGTCTCACCCTGAAGAAAAGGTGCTTCTTCACCTCCTCGGCGTCCCTCTCTCCCGCTCCCAGGCGTCGCTCTGGGCTTCTCCTCAACAGCTGAGACGGGGGAACGAAGACAATGTTCGCAATGCAGCAGATAATAATAAATGCAGTCACTTAATGAAAAGACGAGATAGCGATTCCCGCCGAGTGCAGGCCGGAAACGGTGCTTTTCACCACCTGCAGGGGGCGACTGAGAGACGTGGATGGCTCACTGTGGGCAAAACTGTGGTGTGAGAGAGAGAGAGAGAAAGAGAGAGAGAACAAAATAACACGTTCACACACCCGTCTCATGATGGAGATGGCCTCTGTGGAGAGGAACCGTGGGTAGCGCACTTCATCGTTGACGATGCTGTCGAACACCTCCTCCTCATCGTCGCCGGGGAACGGGGACTGCAGCGGCCGCGGGAGCGCAGGGGTGGAAATATCCCATAGTAACATAACATTACTTTAACGCAGGTGCCTTCTGGACACGTGACGCTCCTCCCCTGTTGGGAGACCTTTCACGTACCTCGCCGACCAGCATCTCGAAGATGAGGACCCCCAGCCCCCACCAGTCCACGGCACGGGTGTACGACGTCTCCGTCAGCACCTCGGGAGCCAGGAACTCCGGCGTGCCGCAAAACGTGCTGGTGCGATCCCTGAAACCCATTCCTGAAAGAGACGCACCCAGGCCACGGTTTGTGAGATTGTCTCGGAGGGTGAAAACTTGCAACCAGATTTACGTTTTTGGCTTGCAAAAAGCAAAACAGTCGCAGTCACGTGTGTGCTTTTTACCCTCTTTGCAAAGCCCGAAGTCGGCGATCTTCACGTAGCCCTCGGTGTCCAGCAGCAGGTTGTCCAGCTTTAAGTCTCTGCAAGGGGCAACGATACAAAATAACCTAAGTTGAACACCAGAGGATCTGGGCGCTGAATGGTGGGGCGGCGTGACCATCAGACGCTTACCTGTACACAATCTTGTGGTCGTGTAAGAACTGCAAGCCCAGCACGACGCAGGCGGCGTAAAATCTGCGGGAAGGAGAGGCGATGCCAAGTAAGAAGCCGACCTGATTTAAACGCAGACGTGGGGCGTCTCTTCCCGGCCCCCGTTTCTGAGAACCCCATCTTGGTGTGTGTGAAGCCTGCGGCTGAAATCTGCCTCTGTTTCTCTGACTTCTTTTCATTTTGCAACTGGGTGGATTTCTCATGACATCGCTGATGTTGCAGAGGATGCACAGCATCTTAACGGTGACCAATTGTAAACATGGGTGGATATAAAGCCCCAAAATTCTGGGCCACTGACACTGTCAGATCCTCAACGTGCACATGGATGCAGGGAGAGGAAGACACCACATTATTTAAGCCCAATTTGAGCTGTTATAGTTTGAGGCACTGTGCTCACATGTTGCCGTCCTACATAATGGTGCATCAGCAGCTCCATTCATTTGCATTGGCCGTTGGCAGCGAATTATGGGGTGTGGTGGTGGGAGGAATATGATGTTGATGTTGCGAATCTTCTCACAACGCCTGGTAGGACGCTCGCTATTTTGCAAATCTGCTGTTTTCTCTGTGAGTGTCATTGCGTGGCACAAATGATCCAACGCGAGGTCACTCACATGGCCCTGGGCTCAGAGAAGACGTCAGCGTGGATGTGCATCATCAGGTCTCCTCCCGCCGCGTACTCCATGACGAAGCACACGTGCTCCTGCGTCTGGAAGCAAGCGAACAGGTTGACCAGGAAGGGATGCCGGACGCTGTTGACCGTCTCGAAGATCCGCTTCTCACACATCAGGCTGACAGAAGAAAAAAAGAGAGAGAGAGAGGTGGGCGTGTTGGTCACAGAAACAAAGGAGCGTGGCACCATGTAATGCAATTCCTCGCCCTCACCTGTCCACCTCGTCCCGCGCCACAATGTCTCCTTTCTTCAAGGCTTTGATGGCGAACATCTCCCCCGTGCTCTTGTACTCGGCGAGCAGCACCTGGAGGACGGAGAGCGCGGGGAGGTTTCACAGCAGCCCCGGCCACGATCCTAACTTTCCATAAACATCCGCCATACTGTGACTGCGCCGAACGTACCTTCCCAAAGTGGCCGCGTCCAAGCACAGCCACGCATTTGAAGTCCTGGAGGCTGAAGTGGAACTGCTCCTCTTCCCTGGAGATCAGATCAATATTTACTTTAGCACGCGCTGGAAATCTGGTGTCGAACCGACCGCTATTAGTCTGAGTCGAAGAAGCCCGGAGGGTGATTTCGCTGAAACGCGGCGCAACTTCACGCCGGGCTACGATAACAAAAGGTCGCCAGCATGTCACAGCTACTTCGCGTCTCCCTGGGAAACTAACGCTCGCTGTCAGTGATGTGCAAACGTCCTTCCTTTGTGTTCATCTTCATATTTTCACCGGCAGGCATCATTAGAGTGTAAAATAACAGGCCTGCTGGCCACAGCTCAGCAGTTCACACGCTCACAACGCATCGCTTGACCTCAATAGCGTTTATGTTGCAGAGATTTGACATTCCGGTTTGACAGACAACAGGAGGTTGTGCGGCTGAAAGGAGGTGGTGCAGGAAATCTGGGCTTTAACGGCCCTTTTATTTGAAATGTTCCAGGTGTAAACGCATCAAGTGCTGCCTGTGGATGTATGTCTGGAGAGGGTCTAATGTTAGAATCAAGGAACGATCTGCTGCATTCACATAAACGCTACAAGCTTCCACACAAACACAGTAATAAGTGTGTCATATCATTGTCATATTGTCCAGCCCTGATCTATCACTCCCACCGTATCTCTGCGTCTTTCTGGATGGCAATGAGCTCCAACTCTGGGGGCTCGATGTCCGCTTCCGCCTCTCTGTCCAGCTCCGACTTCACCGCTATGCTGTGCCTCTTGTTGAGGAAGTCGAAGGAGGCCAGGGCATCCTGCAGGGGGCGCACAACCGTGTGAACAGACTGAGGACAAGAGCTGCTGCAGCGGCTAAAAATCTGAATGCACTACGGATTCGTCTACTTCTGAAATTTCCCTTTTATGGAGGAGGATAGTGTGATGTAAATGCAGGACTGTTTCAGAGCAGCACGCCTTTTACATTGCTGTTAACCTCATCATGGGGTATCATTATCATTTTAAAGACAGACAATGTGTGTCTGTGTGTGTGTGTGTGTGAGTGAGTGTGAGGAGAGAGAATTTGCCGCAGCCCTTAGACACTCTACCTGCACCTCGTCCTTGTTGGACAGCTTATCCTGGGCCAGAGGTTCCCGGATTTCGTCGGGCGCTGGGTAGTGTTTGGGTCCTGGGGTGGGCTCTTTGTCAAAGTCTAGCTTGGTCACCAGCGGGTCGCTGCGCACGAGGGAAAGTGTGTGTTTGAGCGTGTGTGACGGCAGAGAGATGACACAGCCGTAGGAGGTACTTAATGGCTTAACTTTATATTCTGCACGCTTCCCGTCGGATGGTGCGACTCTGTGTGTGTGCGTGTGTGTATCTACCTGCTGGGGCTGGGCGATCCTGGCAGGCTGCTGGGGCTGGTGTCGGACGCCTGCGGGCTGAAGGAGTTGGTGCTGACGGTGGGGATGGCTCTTCTCACCAGACGGCCCCAGGTGGCGATGTTGATGTTCATCTGCGGCGCTCGCAGGAAGGTCTTACCTGACGGGCGAGCCACAGAGGGGAGGCGCGGGAGGGGGGCCCACAGCGGAGAGGTGACGCAGAGGAGGGAGACAAAAAAAGGCACATCAAATATTTTGCTATGACGAGTCATCTGGCTTTGTGACACTCCGGCATACAAAATCTACGAATTTGCAACATTTTGGACAAAACAACCAGGACGAACAGGAGAGCTGCATCATGGTGCTGACAAATCTATCATCTCCATGGTGCGGGGGGAGCTGACGCAGCTCCCACAGGAGTACAACAAAACAAATGCAGCTAGGTTGGGAGCATGAGTGTGCATGTGTGCATGTGTGGGTGTGTGTGTGTGTGTGTGCGGGGGTGGGAGTGTGAGTAGGGTGCTGGTTAAGAGATAAGTGTTCCCAGAGATTTCTATGGTAAGCAAAACCAACACAATACAGACTGACCTTGGTGCTTTGAGAAAATCTTCTTTTGTCGCTGCAGCTTTGGCCGCCGCTCAATAACAGGATTGAAAAACGTCACCTGGACAAAAGAGGAATTGTTTGAAATTTTAGAGCGAGGAAAGTTTCTCTCTGTGTGTGTGTGTGTGTGTGTGTGTGTGTGTGTATTTGCGTACCTCAGCGAACAGCATCCCCTGCGGCTCGAGGTACAGACACATGCCGTGACGCTGGTTGTCCAGAAAGTCCTCCAACCTCAGGAACTTGACGGCGCAGAGCGAACGCCAGTCGCGCCAGTAAACCGATATCTCCAGCTCGCGGGACTATATTCCCCACAAATAAATCCACCCCAAAAGATACACAAAAGCAAGGATAATTATAATTAGACGAGATAATTACATCCTCCATTGCAAAAAACAAGAGAAATGACTGAGGCAGAATCCGTCTTGCTTTACCCGGTCCAGCTCTAATGTAAACTTCTGATCCCAGGCTTGGTTGCTGACCGGCCTCCAGCTTGTCTGGCCCACCACAGTGTTGTCCAGCTTCAAGACGGCACTGATCTCGTCTGGATGAGCACACACACACACACACACACATGCAAAACATTTTTGAAGCTGCCGTCTCACTAGTAACTCACGTCCTCTGCCGCATTTTGTTCAGCCTGCATATTTGTGACCGTTACTAATCACACATCCACATACTGGAAAGGTCTTCGTTCTTCGCGAGGTTCCGCGAGCTGACGCCGCGGTTACGGTTAGCTCGGCTGATGAAGGATGAACGTGTCTCGCTGGGGCTCCAGCCAGGCAGCGGCACCGACGCGGCTTTGGAACGGCCGGGGACGTTTTCCAGGAGGTCCTGACAGCCCATGAGCCTGACATCTAACGTTCCTGTGGACATGGGGAAACATCGCGTCGGTTTTCCGACTCCTGGGTCTTCCGGATTGGCGGCGCTACCTAAACGTTTGCGCCAGGCCACAGTGGAAATCCTGCATGGTTTACCTGTGAGGGCGGCCGGCTTGGTGACGGTGCTGTACTGGTTCTGCGTGGAGATGATGCTGGATCGGGGGCTGGCGAGTGCCGGCGAGGACAGTAGCGACAGCTCGTCTACGATGCTGCTGCTGCGTGGGTGGTTTTTAGGCAACTCGTTGAGGCGCTGCTCTAAGGAGTATCGCAGCAGGTCCAGCTTTTGGCTGGACTCGTTGAAACGAGCCTGTGCCTGGAGAGAAAGAGAGACAGAGACAGAGAGAGAGAGACCAAGAAATTACTCTTCATTTGATATCCCCAAATGCCACAGCAGTCCGCTTGCTCTTATCATGAAATTGGTGACACTCTGACATTTTTAGATGCTGCAACGACAAACTACCTCTGAATGCGCCCTCTTTTCTGTGACCTTCCCCGAGCCCAGCAGCTTCATGACATTCTTGGCCCCCTCGGCCACAGCCGACTCTATCCTCGCGTGGTGACACAGCTCCTCCACCCGCAGGTCCAGGGGGCTGATAATGGGCTTATCTGGATGACAGTGAGGACACCGTGAGGATGCTGAGCGCACAAGGTCGTGTGCGTGCGCTAAGTATCCTGGTGGAACGGCCTCGGCGGGCACTCAGAGGCAGAGGACTCACCAATCACGACGTTGTTGTCGAAGCTAAGCTCGTTGGCCTGACTGGCTTTGAGGATCTGCATCCTGATGAACTCAATCTTGGTCTTGCTGTCTTGAAGCATCTGCTGAGCAGTCGCGAGCAATTTCCGATCCTAAGAGCAAAATTGGAGACAAAAACACGAGAAACAAATCAACTGCTGCATTGGTTTTAATTTAGTGTCTGTTTTTAAAATGTAACCTGACTTTTTATTCAATTTCATGCCCCTTATTAATCAGTCTTGGGAGAGACATCAGCCACCCTAAGTGATGAGGTTTGCATTGAGCTGCCTGAAACATCCACAAGGCGGTTACAGGTTTTGGGTTTTGCTTTAGAGCATATCCGCCAGAGGAACCTGGAATCAAACCAGCAACCTTCCACTTCTTTGTTATGGTCACTCCTCATCATGTCTGGCATGCAACAGGAGCAATCTGCCTTTGGGGGTGGTTCACACCCATAATGGAGCCAAAGTAAGGGTGACCACATGGAAAATGTTTTTCACCCCAAAAGTAAGTGGAATGTCATTGTGTGTCGTAATTCTCACACATGCACACAAACACATGCACGCACACACACACACACACACACGCAAATTCCTCTGATGCTTAAATGTTGGTTGTTGTCGGCGACACACTGCAGGAAGGGACTTTGTCTGACAGGCATTTCCTCTGACATCAGGACGAGACCATTTCCCACTGGAAGGTACCGTCTGACCGCGCCAACGCTCAACTGACCAGGAGACAGTGTGCGTGCGCATGTGCGTGCATGTGCGGTGACGTAGCCCAGTGCGGCTAGCGCAGCAGATTTTAGTTACTTCACCTCTGTTACCCCACTATAGACGCTGATGTTGCTCATCGCTCTGTCTGTGATGTCATCAGTCGCCTCTCCTTCCCTTTTTGTCTCCAGGGAATGTTTGAGATTCTCACGTTCTCTTTGGTATTGCGGTCAATGATGTGTTCGGTGAAATTCAAGACACCAAATCTGGTTTGACTGCAACGCAGAAGTGCCAAAACCTGAAGAGCTCCACACGACTGCCTTGCATGATTCTGGATTCTGATGTGCTCACACTCTGCTATTCCTCATTTGGTACCTACGAGATGTTGTATTTTCAGAGAGTGCTCAACAATTTGATTGTTCTACCTATTTTTTTTTTGACGCCATTATTGACGCGTGTGGGGTGCAGATGGGTGAGGACGTGCAGGATGGAGATTGTTAGCGCGGCAAAGTAAGATGCAAGTTAAAGAGAAGAGAACGAACCAAGGAAGGGAAAAAAGAAATGGAAGGGGATTACATTGAGGAACGCCGTTTGTGAAAAATGGTAAGAAGAGATCAGATTATTGACTTGTTGCTAAGAACACTAGAAGATAAAGCTAAAAATGGAAATAATGTGTAGAATTAAATTCTACCCTTCAGTTTGTACCACTTGATTACATAGTAACATTTTGATTTGTGTGGTGCAAGTGCAGGTTAGAATTTCAGGACAAGGTCGAGCAGAGGTGCTCCAATAACTGTGCTCAAACTGCAGTCATAAAAACAACAAACATGATCATATTTTTTGAAGCGGAGCGCGTGTGCGCGCGCGTGCGTGTGACAAGCAAAGTGGCGTCGGCTCTTGTGAAGTCTCCGCACGCTGCACCGAACCATCTCTGACAAACTGTCTTCAATTATGACCAGCTGACACACACGGCACGCGAGCGGCTCTGAGTGCTGCTGCAGCTGTTATTATTAGCGCTTGCGACCGACACACACCTCGCTTCCAAATTACAGTTTTTGCAGGCTCGGGGCATTACAGCCGCCACAGGGACGCTTCAAATTTAGGTGAACAAACACCATCTGCACGTGAAGCGGTGTGTGACAGCACATGCGACCACGCAGAGAGCAAACCAAGTGCATGCCTTGGTTTGCCTGTCCGTAAGACGCTGGGCTTGAAACGAGGGCTGAAGTTAAAAAGCTGTATTTCTTGTGCTGACAAAATCGTTTCAAAGCAGCTCTCAGCTCCTCACACACAAACACACCACCAGGTCAACTCCGGCGATTGTGAGCAAAAGTGCGCACATCCTCTCCGGCCGCTCCTGCGCGACATGTGGCGGCCATCGATGACAACATGACTGTTCTGACGTCGCGATTTGCATGAAAGCTTTTTAAGGTGGTGGAAAATCATGTGAGCCGCGAAGGTAGGGCGCAGCAACGAGAGGCAGTCGAGAATAGCAGGTAATAAAGAGTTTGCAACAGGAGAAAGTGAGACACCGCAGTCGAGTTATTTTTGACGGCCTTCGTGTTTGAGACGTTATGCGGGGATTTTACGCGTCGACAGTGTGGCCAAGCAGGTGTAAACTGTAAAAAGGCAGGGGGTGATATTCTGCAAAGTCATAACATCGTGACGGTTACTTCCTCGTGGTGTTAAAGGCCATGCGCCGACGGGCACTTCTGGAAATTTGGTCGCAATAAAAGTCTGCAGTCTGCAGCACCTGCTGCCAGTTTTCGCCTTTCAACATAAAGTCTGTTTGAATTCTCCCTCAGCATATTTACACCAGCGTCACCCTCTGCAGTTCACTCAGGGTGTGTGATGTTGGGGATTTACACTCTGCTCTAGCCGGCCCTGATTTAGCCAACCTGAAAGTCAGGTTCTACCTACCTTTGAGGGACCGTTGGAGTACATCTGAATCATGTTCTCGGCACCCTGTTTGACCTTCAGCTCGATGTCGTTTTGCCTCTTCAGGGCGGCCAGGCGGCTGCTGCTGGTGCACATTCTGGCCTCACTGTTGGGTGTGTCTGGGGTCATAGGGCAGTCTGAGCAGAGAGAAAAAACAGAAAAAGAAAAAGAAGACAGGTGAGCACCTCATGACCTGACAGGGTTGTAAACAAGATAAAGAGAGAGCTAAATCTGGATTTCCGTGGAAACTATCTCTGATATACAGTCCTGCACGTGCTGGAGTTTGTCACTGATGTGAACTACAAATAGAAAGCGGACCTGCCAATGCCGTTTCTGGCTGCTCGACATTTGTATGGCGACAAAGAAATCGCTACATTTTTGCTAATAGAAACACACATCAGGTAGCGGCGTTTGCGGCTGGATAATGTATCCACACAACTCTGATGTTTACATTTGGACGGGGTTTGTTAGCACAGCAGCTCCTTGTGACTAAAGGCCTCTCACCGATTCGAATGGAACAACACCACTCAATGTCATGCAAAGATTTCCACAGAGTAAAGCAGCCTCGGATCAAATGATCAGAGATACTGGGTCGTTTCAGACGAGGTTCGATGTGAACTGAGACATTAGCTGTCGGAGCGCAGGCACGAAAAGGCGAACGCAAACCAAACTCTTATTCAGTCCTGGTAATATAACATTTCCAAAGGAAATGTGTGTCACCTTGAGAGCTGGGGCACAAGTCAATCATTGACTCAACGCTGTGTTCGAGTCCCTGGTGTAACAAGTGTAACAGGAGAGGGGAAACCCTGCAGCCATTTGTACGTGAAAGAAAAAACAAGTGCGAACCTGCAGACAGCTCACACTGACACTACGGCACAAGCCAGAACAATGTGCGCAGAAATTACAGTGATTCCACCTCATGTAGTTATCACCTCACGGACAGATAAACACACACGTACAGCAGACAAAAAAACGCAAAAGCCTCCTCTCTGTGCCTATTCTTTACTGAACTGGACCACAATTCTCAGGTATGAGCTCACCCTTTGGTTTTTTTTTTCATGCCTGGACTTGAAGGGAACCACACAAGAAAAAAAAACAAAAAAAAACAACTGATCATAGGATCATGACGCCAAAGCAATCTCTCTGACACACTGATGCCTCATTGTACACACATGCACCGGTTAGATGGGTGAAAAAAAACCTGCCAGACCTCTCGTGACTTGACTTGCAAGTTCAGGTTCGGAGTGGAGTTGGTTGGGTAAAAAAAACAAGAGAGAAAGAAAAAAAGAGGGTTGCACATAGGGAGGTGCAATGAAAGATCGACACCAGCACACTGCCAAGAAATTATACAGGCGGCATTACACAAGTCTCACATCTACTTAAGGTGTCCAGTGGTTGCCACTGCTTACATAAACTGAGGAGCGGAGCAACAGAGAAGAAAATCTATGATATTGCAGCAGACGTGGCCAAATAGCAAATAACAATACCCAACATGTGCGACTGTTTACGTTGTGACGTTTCATCGAAGCCGACTCTATGCGAATCTACGATTTTGGTCGCCTAAATGATTCATGAAATGAGCCTTGAACACACAGGCAGCATCTCTGCCGCACTTGCTGTTAAATACTCTTGTATGCACGTGCACACATAGACTCACACACACAAGGTCGCAGGCAGACTGGGGGAAGGACCAGCATCTTTGCTGAGGTCCTGTCATTGGCAAACAGAGTGGAAAAAACATTGTGTTTATGCATTTCGCCTTCATTTTCTGCACACATTTCCTTTATTTCCTCTCAATTACCGTAGCCAATTAGTCAAGATTGGATTTTTCCTTTCGCCAGCTGAAATGTGACAATTACACGGTTTCCTCGCTAGCACAGGCCAACAGCTTAGACATTTTTGCTGATTGCTGAACCACAAATGAGAAAAGATACATTTGTTCCCCTATGGGCATCCAAGGAAAATCGATCTGAAGTCACAGCCAGCGCAAATGGTACAGTGGACACGTGCCGTCACATTCAGAGGGGCGATGTGAGAGGTGCACCCAGAATATCACAGGCAGGAGACACACCGCCTTCATATGGCTGTCAACGCCACCACCAGTTGTGCGCCGGTGTATGCCCGCCTGTGTGTGCAGCCTTTGGCCTCTAGCCACCTGTTCAGCCTGGACCTGTCAAGAGGTCCTTTTTTTTTTCTCGAGTCTGCGTTGACTTTGGTGTTGCCAAATTATGAAACAAGCAAAACAACAAAAGTTGAGATGCAATGTCATTGTTAAATCAAGGTCACAATCTCATTGGACTTTGTCAAAGGGTTGTAACGAAAACATGGCTGGGACTATTCGTCATCTCATAGGCTCATCTTGTAAAGAGATGTCGCAGGGGACCTTGACGCAGGGGACCTTTGACTGCTGTATCACTACAGGGCATCTAAGTGCATCTAAGGAACACAGAGATTCGAGTAGCTTTGACAGACGCTCCTATGTGCACAAACTGGACGGGACAATGCAACAAACTAGAGGTACTGTATATCTTTGCTGTTTGGCAGCCCACAATTATTCATCTGTGAGCCTCTGCTTGTTCACGTTACTGTGGTGGCACACTAAGCAGGCTCTCTGCCCCTGACGGTGTCCTTGCGCTCTTCCTGTGGGACTCCAAATAGTTCCCAAGACAGCTAAGCGATCCAACCTTTCTGCGCGCTCTGGGTCTTCCCTTGGGGTTTCTCCAGAGTTGGCCGTGCCCGACTTCCCTTGACAGGCAACCGTGTAGGGCAGGGACTATACATACTAGGTGCCGGAACCACCTCAGTTGGCCCCTTTGGATACAGCATCTCAGCTTAGAGAGGACCTGATTGCCGGGGGTTTTCCCTACTCCCTTAAGATGCGGCTCAAAACCCTTGAATTGGAGGAGTCAGATGTTTGTAGTCACCATCTCTCCGTCACAATGCAAACCTTGTGGCTACAGGTGTTGCCAAAATTACACGTTAGCATTTGCTTGGCAGTATGTTACTGGGAGATTCCTGTGTTTGAATGCTTAAGAATCTTTCCTGGGCGGGTGAATGCATTAGCATGTACTGTATATCTACTGTACATGAGCTGGTCAACAAGCAGACGAGCAGCCCCTACCCCACCAGGGTACCCCTCTACCTCTCCTTCATCACTGATCAGCCTATGCTGGGCAGAGGCACAAGATATTAAGCAACCCAGGAGCTGTCGAGCTGAGGTCACTGCTGGACGGCTGACACGGGGAACCCTCCCTCGGAACAGCTCCATCTGCATCTGAGCACAGGACAATCACCAACCTACCAGCGATAGCCTCCAAACAATAACGTCATGTTTGGACGAGGCAGCCTGACAGCTGGTCTCGGTCTTCGTCACGTCAGATGTGACCTGACGCATGGGAGGAACAGGATGGAGCTCATGTTCTGGGAGGAAAAGTGCTTACATTAGGGCAGCGCGGCGCTCTTGGTGAGTGAGATCATCTGGAAGAAGGGGACCTGACTGGTAACCCTGCCGGCACAGCCCGTTACTCCCAGACAGCCACTGTGAGGAAGAGGCCAGTCCATTTCTGGCTTATGCTGAGCTATAGAGAATTACCAGAACCTCCCCACACAATGTTCTCCCGGAACAAAAACAAATCCTAGCCAGGCAAGGAAGTACAGAGACCTCTTGCTTGTTCCTTCAGGAAACTAGTACCATCAATGAAGTGGACTAACTGGTCTCATGACCCTCCGATTTGGAGGATCTGCCGTCTTCACCGTTCTCGCGATGGCCGGCGACATTCCACCGGTGTGGCGTCATCCAAAAGGAGCCGTGGCTTTGCAGATACGGGGGAGAGTCACAGAGTTCAGCTAAATATGTCCCCACTTCAGATAACCATTTACTAACATGACTGGGCCCCGCCTCCCGGCCCAACACACACATCCCTCATCATTTACTTCCCCTTGCCAACAAGGGGGAAGCCTTGGTCACGGGCTGGAAAACACTTTTCGGTCTCTTCCCTCCACTTCACATAGCTGCTTGCTACAAACACACACCGCAAGGTGGCTGGCGGTTGACAAAAAGTGTGCTGTTGTGGTTAATGCTCAGACTCCGGCGTTCGTGACAAAACACACACACACACACAGACACACACACAGACACACACACGCACACACAAGCACACACAAGCACACACAAGCACACAGACACACACACACACACAGAGAGTCTCTCAGCGGCCTCTTAGGGGAACAATCATCAGCCCATTGTAACCGTCAGTGGAATGCGGAATGTGGCAATGTCAGCCACTGGAGGGTGAGTCACCTCTAAAGGCTGCAAGTGTGTGTGTTTGTGTGAGAGAGAGAGTGCATTGACATAGGTGTTGCTTTTATTCTAATGAAGGTCGTGATAGGGCAAAAATAAGTCACTGTGCAATGCAATAAGGTATTTCCAATATCCATACTTGCTCTGAGATACTGTGATTGAATAGTGTTTCCTTGAGACTTAAGGACTTGGGTAGCTGTGGTTACCTAGCAGCTCTTCAGGGTCTTTGACCACAATGTGGGCGTTGAGTTCTTGCAGCTCCTGGTGAAGCTCCTCAACCTTTTTGTTGGATTTTTTCAGCATGTTGTCAACATACGCCAGGCTCTTCTTGTCTGTGGTGACCTGAGGTGAGCAGAGAGTGGAAGAGGAGAGTGGAGGCACCATTTTTGTGACGTTTTTCCGATTTAATTCTACAACACAGCCCTCTACAAGAAGTACCGGCCTTTGTGTGGGGCTCAATAGATCCAAATGACAATCTAAAGGTAACAGTGCACACAACAGTTTTTTTGTTGTCAATTCAAGCACAGGCATCGACAAATCCCACACCATCCATCCATCCACAAATCCATCATATTACTGATAAAATTCCATGTTTGAAATTGCGAGGTTAGTATGAACAAAATATTTGATTTTGTGGTTTATAAAAACAAGATTATATGACAAACATTCTCCTGCTGCTACTACTTTCTAGTAATGGCAATAAAAATGATATAGGAATTATCTACCGGAATTGTTCGGAAATGTCTCTCTCAACTATGGGATTACTTGGGAAAGATTTTCTCCATAAGCATCAGACAATTCGTGTTGCATCTCAAATGTTTGACACAGCTCTGAAATCATTTACCACACATCACTAGATCGACAAACAGAACAATGCTCTGTACTAGACCCAAACCAAGAAATATGAAAATCCAAACCTTGCGCAGGTTCTCTGCTCCTTCTTTGATCTTAAGCTCTTTGCGGATCTCGCGACGGATCTGCTCCTTGATCTCGTCCAGTTTCTGTTGGACCATGGTGTCGGAGAGGTCCAAGTTGTGTCCGAGGCCCAGCCTCTCGGACACCAGCTGGCCCCGGGCATCCCCCTGGGAGAGAGAAGAGGAGAGGAGGAGGCATAAGCAGAGATAAGAGGAAGGTGTGGAATGTTCGAAGAAAAAGGTCAGCATGGACGGCGGAAAAGGAGCGAGAGATGGACGATAGCGGAGGAAGAGGACGCAGAGAGGTCGGTGACCAACAAACAGCGCGTGCTGATTTTCAAGTGACTGATGTCCAAAATAATAAAGATAAATGATATCTTTGGAGTGACGTGCAGCTCATTGCTATTTTGGGAGCGGCCGTGATGACGGACAAATTGCGTTAATTGTCGAGTGAAATCGCCTGGGTCAGATTAAACCTTTGGATGATGTGCGGTGCTTTGGATTGTATCGGCTGAAAAAGAAATTGAAGATAAGACAGCCTACTTAGCTTGCGATTCTATGTGATCCAAACAACCTCTAATCTGGATTCTTTTACACTAGTTTCACCACTTTGTCCATTTCAACTCTGGAGTATTACAAGATGAAGTCATTACAATTGAGTTATTACCATTATTATTGTGAGCAATTTTTGAGTGAAAGACCTTTGCAGCACTGTGAATTTCGTTTCACCACAACACTGAGATAAAAACACACAAGGCTATATATAGCTAACAGTAAAGGCATCACGGGATGCTAATATACTCTCCAAGCTGATAGTATCAATTAATTAAGCCATTATTGTCAGGAAAAAGATTAGATTGTGCAGACTGACAACTATTATCTGTAAACTATTGACAGGGTAGCTTCCCGTGCCTTGAACACACCCATTTATTAGGCCTACTGTATTGAATGGCTTTCTACTAGTGCAAAGGGCAGAAAGCAATTGACCTTCAGATACCGTCTTCTATTTTTACTCTAATGGTAATATGGCAACAGTTCCTGATAAACCTGGAGTCCAAGACACACAAGCAAAAGTTATTTGGCTAAAAGCCCTCCATGTCTTCGAACTCGATACAAAAGTTGCAAATGCCCTGAGCCAGTTATTACTACATCAACTCAACAAATAGCAAAAATAGCAATTTTTGGTATGTTTGGTTTGGCAGTAAAAACAGAAAAAGGCAATGTACTCTTGGAGCCAGGACAGACTGCAAAAACAGAGGCGCAATGACCACAGTAAACTAAATTTTGTGTGCATCACCTTTTCGAGCATCCATCGACCATATTTGTAGTTTTCATAGATGGCTACAAAAGCCGTCAAAAACCAAACCAGTTGAAACGTGAGAGCACAAGATGAGCACAGCTACATGGCATACTCCAAGTTCCATAAAGCATGCATCTGTCTGATGTTCTAACTGATGCCGACCTGAGCCCTCGAGCCATTCAACCTTTGCTTAAGAGGGATTAGGAATGACTTCCTGCGTGACCTCAGGTTTAAAAGGTCATGTTGAAGACAGTGGTGACGTCTGACTCTCACTCGCTGACAACACTGAGAGAGCATCATTCAATGACATAAGCAATATACTGTATGTCTGTCAAGAATGCAGATTTTGCACCACAGGGCGACATAGTATTCGTATTTTCCTCAACATATTTTGTGGAAGCAGAGAGAGGAATCAATCTACTCAGGGCGGCGCAAGGCACCGCATCAATCTGCCGGTCGATAGGGGTTAGCGAGAGGCTTGACAAGGCTTGAAAATTATGTAAAGCATGAGTCATGTGAGAGATTTTAGCATTCTTAGCCACAACACCTAATGATAGATTGTCTTACAGAGCAACAGTTTTCCATCCCATCCCAAAGCAACCAATACGAGCAGACAGCAAGGTTTTGGTAAGTACTAGCTGATCTGGGCAGGTGTACCACCTGTTTATGGAGATACATGCACAAGAAATTACGTCAGTCTTTGTACACAATCATATCTATACATGCATAAATAAAAAAACAAATCAATATAGCCTTCTGGCGGGG
>OMPJ01010627.1:15665-35871 GCA_900312935.1 Carapus acus
GGGGGGGGGGGGTCACTGCAGTGTTTCCACCATGCAAGCGACAAAAAGACTCTAAAACCTTTTAACAAAACCCTGCATTGCCTGTACCAGCATTTGAGCATCAGTCTTACCAGGACATCCTCAGTTTCAGCCAATTCCATCTCGAGATCTGTGTGACAAGTCAATCCACGCATGTTCTCTTCCCTTGCTAGATCATAACAACAATCCTGCAAGTCCTCCTCGTATGCTTTCCTCCTCACACAGACCATTGACATCGACGGGGAAGATAAACTGTCTGAGGAGTGACAGCCAAATCCTGCTTAGCCTCTCGCCCTGTGAGGTCAGAGCAGCCCAGAATGGGACCTAATCTCACTCCAGGGAGAGAGGGACGGCTAAAATTAACCCCATTTAAAAACATCCCGGCGGCCGCTCAATGGAGGCCCCCTGGAAAACTGTTTGTGTGGTGGAAAAGGAATCAAGCTACCCTCAATTCAAAGACATTTCACAGTAGTCCAGGAGAGACTGGAGGTGGTCTGGACAGAGGTTTATTTTAAAATGGCTTGCTTTCAGTGACTTTGAGGCCACGGAAATCGATCCATCTTGTAGGTAAGATCGGTGCTGTGCGTTTCCTCTGATAGCCTGTGTCATTGTGTCCTCCTTGGCTCCCTGGTGATGGTGGCTGTGTAGCTCCTTAGCAAGTCTATCCAGAAGTTGCTTACATCTCTCACATACACATGCACATTCTACACCATACAAACATGGTGTAATGAAGAGGAATGTCCTAAAATATATTTCTAGTATTTGTTATCGTACAATGTCTATCTTGCATGTTTGGTAGGTAGGTAGGTAGGTAGGTAGGTAGATACTTTATTAATCCCGTGGGAAATTGAAATTAGCATCAACGCAGCATCTACTGCGAGTCGCTTCGTCCTGGGAGAGGCATTCCTCCGCTGCAACACTCCCTTAGGTTTCTTGCTTTTTCTTCTTGGCCTAAGACATCTTTGTGGGAGCTGTTCGTCATCTGACGCGAGGGTCTAGGGGCAAAGGATGTTTTATTGCTGTACAGGTTGTAAAGCACTTTCAGGCAAATTTGGAACTTGTGAAATTGGCCTACATAAATAAACTTGACTTGCCGTGACGGGCCATGACTTGGTATTCGGTTTCCTTGTCCCAAGGCTGTGCAATAAGTAGCAGTGTACATCTCGTGCGTGGATGGATTGGAATGACATTTTGGGCTCTGATAAACTTGTGATGGGCCTTTGTTAAATTAGCACTTGCAGTTTCCACAGGGGGGAAAAAAAGACGATGGAGGGCCTTATCAATTCTTGTGATGAAATTGTTAGAGTGAAGTTAAAAGGGTGTTTGTGAACCTCTACACAAACAACCGTTTGCAACAACTGTATGCACGTTACATAGAAACGCATCAATCTTATCTCTGAATGACGCATTTAACGTCACGATAACATTATCGCAATGTTATCAATGCTGTGCACTTCACGGGTTGTACGCCAGTTCAGTGGGATTCATGTGCCTGGCAAACCTCCCCCACTTTCCTATAGGAGTTCCCTTCCAGGGGAAACTATAGTTTGCGCACATCCTGGTCTACTGGCTCCGTGATGACTCACAGGTAAAATGGAGGTCACTAACTCCAGCAAGACTGGAAGGCTGGAGGGCTGAGAGGGCGGGGTGGGGGGGCTTGCGGCCAGAAAAACTAGCGCTCGCCTCAGCTCAGTGTGAGGACAGCACAACGACACCAGAGAGGGTCCATTTTACAAAGCAACAATGCAAGGAAATCCACGAAAGGCGAATCAGATAAGGTGAAAATTCACTGGAGTGACGACATGCCAGTTTGTTTAATGTGAGATCAAACAAAAAAGCACTACATTAAAAAGTGTTGTATCCATGCAGCCCTGATCATTTCCTGACAATTAAATGTAACTGGCTGCAGACTCCAGGAAGTCGGAGCTGATTTGGCGGTTGGCTTGGGACAATGTTTGGGGTCTACAGTAGAGGCAGGAGCCCGATAGCGTCTATGTGGTTTTGAAAAGCACCCGGCAACATGAGGCCAAAAGCTCAAATGGAGTATAGGCAAATTCAAGGTGATTAAACGGTTCTGTTTCACTGTCACGACTTCTCAATGACATCTGCAAATTTATTGAATTAAACACGGTGAAAAGCACCGATCTCTGTGTAACTGATCAGGTACAATCAGATGACTCACTACTCACTTGACTCTACAGCTAAAACAACCAACTGGCCGAAGTTTTTGCCTTGATGGATGTATAACGCTGCTTCCAGTAATACATTATGTCACAAAGAGCAGGGCTTTAAAACAGATCTTATTTAATAGTGGTTCAAAAACTGGGCCGAAAGGATTGACTTTATTGACTTCTAAGCATCAAAACAGACAGATAATTCAGGAATCAGGAATCTTTTATTGTCATTACAGCAAACAACAAAGACAACAGGATTCATATTTGACGTTGACAGAGGAGAGCATAGTATGCGATGATAAAAACTATGTTCTGAGTTACACATGCCAGCATGTCACCGAGCCCTTTTCGGATCAAACACAAGAAAGGAATCTGTGAGGTAAAAGCAAACATGAGGTCAGAACCTCAAGTACCTGGCAAACTCACTTGCACTCTGAGCGAAAAAGCTCCAAGTCCAACAACACAATAAGAGCTGGATTCATACAATAGCACAATGGAAAAGTTGAGGTAACCTTCCACAGTTGGACTTAAAACTCCAGCTCTAACTTTGTCTGCGGGAGGCATGCAACAAACTGCTGAACCATATCGGCAAAGCCACCGCACGAGATGGCATTCAGCACAGCGCTCCAAACTTATCTCCATTTCTCGGCCTTCGACTTGTCCTTACATACTGCACCACCCAACACATTGCTGCTGATTCAGCATATGCGCTGTACTCTAATCTTTCCTCCTAACAATTCATCCATCGCTGCCGATACTATTGAAATTTAATTTATTAATGCTGTGGTTTCATTACCCCTGTTTCATTTCTCTCTTTTACTCCTCATATTATGACCTACTATGAGCAACAATGTATGGAAAGTGCAACACAAATAACATATTAGTGACATTAGTATTGATAGCAGCAGTAGTAGGAGTTGTCGTCGTCGTCGTCGTAGTAAGCATAGTAGTAGTAGTAGTAGTAGTAGTAGGAGTAGTAGTAGTAGTAGTAGTGGTGGTAGCAATAACTTGACACCAGCCTTGCTTACCCCACAGCCAGCTGGATCAAACTGTCCTTTACAGACGCTCTGGTATGGCCAGAAATAGCAACACATTCTTATAATCCTACAAATCCAAGCTTTACATGAGTCTTGAAAATAGTGAGCCATGTCCCTCCGTGATGAATTCTTCAGTCTGTTACATTTTCGCCACCATCCATACTTGGTTCGGTTCTGACTCTTAAGCTGGTGAGGCTCAAACTGAATGCGTTGTTAGCATGATAACACCACATGAAAACACCTCAAGGAATCAGCTGCATGTGTGAGATCACCTCTGCTACATTCACGTGTACATCAAAATGGGAGGAGCTGCCTTGCGCTGTCCCTTTGTATTGCACACGGTCACAGAACTTGACATACTAAAGTTAAACCATAGATGCTGCTAAATAAACATTTGTGACATTTGTTGTGTTAGCTGTAACCCAAATACACAGAGTGCGCTTCCAGCGGCATAGCATGTATCAAATATCTGCCGATGCCACCGTCATTGCTGCAAAAATAGATCATAATATGACATCCGTGCCCCTTGGACACTATTCTGCCACAAACATAGCACAGCAATCACAGCCACACATGCAAAGGACTGCAACAGTTTCTTCTCCGTCTCATTTACAACCACAGATCTTCTTTCTTTATTTTTGCTTTGAAGAGTTAAGTTTAGTTTGATACTATAAGAGGCGTCCACAAAAGGTTCCCCATTGATTGAAAAAAAAGGGGGACAGGGCATGAGGAGCTATAAAAGTGCCCTCATTTGGGGCATTTCCAAGACTGAAGGACACCATGACTGTCTTATCACCCCCTACTCTTCGTTCCTCACTATTACCCTGGTGCCCTGGAGCCTATCCTCCCTTCATCAGTCTGTACCCAGTGTCATCTTTGTTCTACCATGACCACCCTCACAGACCACAATAGTCCAAATAATCTATCTGGACTTTTAGAACTGTCAGGACTTTGGAGTCTCACCCTCCCTCTGCGATTCTGCCTGTCCGCCCCAATCTCTGCTCTGTTTTGATCAATAATGATGTGCTCGGCAGAGCTCAGCATAAATCGGATAGCTGGAGATCAAATTGAGCTCAGCAGACCTCGTCTCATAATCAAATTTGTTCAAAAAGCCACCCAGGGAAATGTTTCACACTGGTGATGTCACTAATGACAAAGGATATTTTTCCTCTCCTCTTCTCTCAATATATCGAGGACAGTGCACTTATCAAATTTACAGTTATTGCTATTTAGCATGCTTGCTCATCATTTCTTTTATTGCTCATCACCACATAGCACCAATTATCACCCAAGTAGTGTTAGGTGTGCGTGTGTGTGCGTGTGTGTGCGTGCGTGTGTGTGTGTGTGTGCACAGCAGCACGATAGCATGACAACAGATCATTAACACCTGTTGATCAGCATCTGTCAGCAAAAATTATGGTAAACATCCAGCCTCTAGGATCTTATTCTTGCAGTGGGGATCAAAAGAAACACAAAATATGTATTATGAATAAAGGGACAACGTCTAAAAATGTATCCCACCAGAACCGCCTTGCTTCTGCTCTCACAAGCATTTCTGGAGAAACTAAATTATGATTTGTGCTACAAACAGGTTGATCATCGTGAATCATATTGCATCATTGATGGACCCACCACACACACACACACACCCCGCCCCTGTTTAAAAATAGCCTGACCATTTGTAACAGCAAAAGGAAAATGGACTGTTTAGACTGTGATTTTGTAAACTTACTCCAGCAATGTTGAGCAACAGTTCCAAACAAAACTGCACTTGTCACTGAAGAGCACAATGTCATTCAAACCTCATGGCATGTTTCTGCAGCAGTGTTTTATTCCATGGTACCCTGCATTAGAAGGCTTGTACCCTTATTTCAGAAGCCATTTTTGCTCCATTTTCTCAATAACAACACTTCTAGATACATTTATGGGAAGTATCCAGTTAGATGAAAAGACAGAGTGACATCAAATGTTTCACTGGGGTTGTTGTTATTGATTTGTGCCACTACAGAGTTCAAACTTCACAGATGGTTAACTCGGACAACTGTTTTGTCATTAAGATTTATTTGGGGTCTGACGTCACTCAAGTGAAACCACATTACCCAGTGAGTCATGGTTGCTCATTGAGGTGCAGTGGGGGATATTAGATGCTGTTCTAGCTCGTGATTCATATTTTCAAACATATAACATGTAAAATGTAGAAAAATGGCAATTTAGACGTAATTTACTTATTCTATGAGACGAGTTGAGATTTGCTCTCATGGCCGTATAACTTTGCGATGGACCTGCGAGAGCACAGAACCGCTGTGAATCGCTGACGTAATATAACTTCTATCTAAAAATAAGCAAAGGTTGGACCATTTAGAAAGTGTATGAACGTACAGTGCACACTTCAAATGACGCTCTGCAGTTCAGTTGTTTAGTTAAAGTTGTTACGTTATTGACTTGTGGCTTGAACACCCGTTCATTCACCTCTGCTATGTTAACATTTCACCGTTTTCACAAACAGGACAACACAATGAGATGTGTTTAGTGGTCGTTAAATCCGATTTCGCCATTTCAAAATCCTAAACCAGGCTCTTTTTGGAGTTTTGGATAATTATTTCCCAGGCCCCGACCCGTGAATATTCCAAGACACCGTTTGGACATACACCACACGCCCTTCATCTAATAACGAGCTCGGAAACGCGGAGACTCGTGTTAAACCTGACAAACCTGGAATAAAAGCCCAATTCGCCCCTACACACAAAGTTTGCGTACTTTTCGCAACAGTTGTCAACTTTTCCTACCTGCACGGAGTCGGCCGCCATCTTGGTTTCGGCCTTTGAATCGGCTGGTCGGGAGCGGAGGGGAGCGGAGCTGGAAGCCCGAAAACAAATCCGACTTTAACTTTCCCCCGGCGACCGACGAAAACAAGCGCTTAGTCCCAACAAACCGTCGCTCATCGCTGATACGCGTGGTTTCCCATGCCGTCTTCGCGCCTGCCTTTCTCCTGCTACCCGCACCGTTCGGGTAGGGTTGGTAAATAAAAAGCGTGCTCCGGTGCGGAGGGACGCAGAGGCGGCGGTTCCTGGGGAAGTGTCCGCCCAGAGGAGCTCCCTGCCCGGGCTCACAACACACGTGATCCGCAACTTCGCTGCATGCTGGCAACAACCTGGAAATAAAGCCGGCGGAGACGGCGCGGTCAGCACTGCTAGGAAGATAAACATATCCAAAAACAATATAACATGGCGGGCAATCTTAAGATCAGCTGTTGAGATCTGAGTTTGTTGATATTGATTTGAGAGAACGATACATGGATGCACGTTTAAAAAAAATCATAGCAAACTACCTCAAATCTGCACAGATGCTTTTACTTTTTGGATGCTGTGGTCATTTGGTTTGACAGTGTTCCTTTGTCTCTTCATCACCCTTTGTAAATCTTATAAGTCTTCCATTCTTTTTTCCTTTTCTGTTCCTCCCTTTCCAATACTTTTCCTCTAATAAGAACAGCATCTTTGAATTCGTGCCTCAAAACACCAATACTTTTAATCGCAATGTTCACATATTCTGTTGATATTCATCCACTGGCATTGGACGAATATGTGCATTGGACTAATGCACATATACGTGCAGCCTGGAGATTGTATAGTACTCTAATATTGCAATAGGAAATTGAAGTTGCCAAGGAAACGCAATGAATATCTAAAAAAAAATTGCCTCAAGATACAAATTGAGGTTTGTTTTTCGCAGGAGCTGAGTTTACACTAACAAAGATTAAACGTAAATGCCTTAAGTTGTGTCACAGTCCTTAGAGGCAACTGCAAGAATATCGTGCCTCTTTTAACAATTCCATCTTTCCTTCTTAACTTGCTTGCATTTCTCCGAATGACCTCCCTCCTCTCTCTAACCTGTTTGGCCTGCTCCTGTTGTTCTCTCACTTGGTCTGTCCCTCATTCTTATTTCTCGCTACGTCCTTAGCAGGGTTCTGTTTACCTCCTTTAAAAACATTGATTTTTCAGTGAGCACATTGTACCGCTGTAACTTTTACTCGTAATGGAACATTACGCTGTCATGGCGCTGATACCTGTGAGGCTTGTGCTTCTTCCTCCATGACTCGTGGCCTTTCATTGTTCCGTATCCTCTACTGACCCAAATATGCATCTTGTTAGAAGTCTTGATTTCAGGAAAACAGCTGGCGTTAACTTCAGATTTTTACAAATTACAACAGACTATTAGAATAACGTTATAATAGCCACATTTTTCCACCCATGCAGGAATTGCAGCTATGGACAATCTAAAATCAGAGTTGTAGTTGTCAAAGTCAGAAAGGTCAAGGTGGCTGCTGCTGTGCAGAAAAGGGCACAACGGATCAGACTACTGAATAAACTTCTCCACCGCGGCGTCATTGACATGGCTCACCTGAGCAGGAGGGATCATCGCCGTCCTGTCATAACCCACAGCGGTGAGGTGGCACTCATCTGGCTCAGTGTTTGTGCAAAAACTTATCCTTAAATCTTTGCACGATCGTCTGCATTCAAAAATGGCCCTTATTGAGCGGATTGCGGCGTTAGTAGGTCGCTCTCGCCAAAACCCCTGCAGAGGTTCAGGCTTCCTCTCTTTCATTGTTTCCATGGCGACGCCGCACCGACAGACGCTACAGACAGGACACGATGGGCTTGCCGCTCCTGTGTTGGTCTATGGAGCTGATCTGGAGGACGTGTTGTCCTAGCCTAATGTGCTTTGTGTAAGGAAAGCCAGCGTTGTGAAATAAGAAACACTGAAAATATATGTTGGTGTTACAAAGTCATTTTTGGAATCACTGCTCATCTTATCATGACATGTTATCATCATTGTCCTCCACTGTAATTACGCCCTGACCAGTCATGGCAACTGTGCAGACGGTCCAGATATCAGACTCGTCGGCGGACATATTATGGCATCAGTGTGTGATGTGTCATGTTACCATGTTTAATGGATGCTGCGGAGGGAAAGGCAATGGTTAAACACTCGGCACAGGCCTCATTCCCCGGCGAATTTACACTTTCTGAGCAAAATGTGTCTCATTTGAAGACTCTTGTTGACATGGTGCGACACCATTCTGATGCTGCTCTGCCTTTTTTTTTTTCCTTCCCCAAGTCTTGTAAATACCACATTAACATGATAACGCCAACCTTTGCTGCATGGACCGCGTCATCATTCATACAGACGGGGCGGCGTCACTCCGTTGGCGAGGAATTCTCCGCTTTTGTGGCTTTGTCCTGCATTCAGATGCACGGCTATCGCCACATTTAACAGGCAAATACATGGAAATGAAACGCCCATTCGTGAGGATTAAAGCGAACCTCCTGGGCCTCCGCAGCTCTGGACGTCCTTGGCCTCAGGACCCGGCAACAATGAGTGAATTTATTCTTTGAAAACTTTCTGAATTATACTGCACATTTTTGACTTTGTTTCGCTCTCATTGTAATTTTCATGGGAGGCCTAAACACATCCCTAGAGATGAAGTCTTAGGAGCAGCTACAGACCCCAGGAACCCCTTCAATCTGGCGTGGGCTATGTCGTTGTGAGTGTACAGGAATCTGAAAGTGCACAAGCGCCCGAGATTGATGAGGATTTGCGCACCGGTAGGCGACTGCGACTGTGGATTATCTGCGCAGGGATCAGCAGCACTCCACAGCAGCACCAGCTCATATAAACCATCCATTTCGGAACGCTCACTTCGCGTATCTAACCCCCCGTGTAAGTGGCTCTTGTGTATACCGTCACATAAATAAATGAGAAAATGACAAAACATCCGAGGAAACGTTAAATACACACATCCACATATATTAATGGCACCCGCTGTACAGGCCTCGATGCAATTACTTCATTCTGTGGCTTCCTTTGGAGTATGTCCAATCCTTGGTGATCATATGTCACCACTGCACACACTGAGTGAAAACATGACCTTGCAGGCACTTTCTCCAAATTGTAGCAGAATTAAGCTACTGCAGTTTCTGACTTGTACAGCATCAGCCTGAGTTTATACTGCACCAACCTTGGTTTATTATCCATCAATAAAGGGAGGGGAGTCCCCCCCAGGTATAAATAGAAAAATTCACAAGTTTAAAACTGAAGATTGTTTCATGCATGTGGAGAGAGAGGCAGATATAAGCGTGTCCAAGCCTAAAACCAGAATGTTACAATTTCACTTACCTCTAATCCACTCCAGTTTTATCCCTTTATCAGCAATCTCCTCTCCTCAGATACGGCAAGGAAAACACACACACACACACACACACACACACACACACACACACACTAAACCCTTGCAGCTCTTTATCTCCCTCTGCAGGATTCTGGGGCCAAAATAATGGCTGGCAGTTGCAGCGTTTTTCTTTTTTCTTTTTTCCAAATTATAAGCAAAATCAGGCATACAAGCGTTGTTGTTGGTCCTCCATCTGGTTCCATCTGGCAGAGCCTGATGGAAACACAGGGGAGCCTGATGGAGAGAAGGAACGCATTTGAGCACTGAATTGATTTTCACCCTCTGGACCTGTGGCTGGCTTAATGCTGATTGACCTTCAACGGAACCCGTCATCTACTGGGGGAACCCTTGGGCCTCTGGCCTTGTAGAACCCAATCTGGAACATGTCTGGAACACGGTGGTAAAAGTCCTCCACAGGGTTTTTTTTCTTGCACTGTCACTAAAAGTGCAATAAAGAGGAAATGAGAGCAGCTTTGGGACGATTGGATTTGACAATAAAATCTGTTTGGGAGGTATTAAAAGGTTCGTCTACACTTAAATTCACACTTTTCAACGTAGGCCTGACACTCAGTTGGGCTAGGGGTGGTTCAAAATTGTCAACAAAACTAAAACAATAGTTTCAATACCAACATGAGACCTATTGATATTGGCGTAGATGTGAGATACTCTTTTCAGTAACTAGCCAGCTCCAGTTTAGGAATGAGGAATACTGACAGAAAAGTGGAACTGGAGGGTGAAGATTTCAGCGCTGCCACATGATGCAGCTGCAGTTAAAATCAAGCAATTAAAGAGATAGGGGACAGGTATTGATTTGAGGATTCATGGATTAGGTGTAAATAAGGTTTAATTACAACGGTACCATCATCAATTTTTGCTTGGTACCAAGTGAAACACTGAAACAGCGAAACAACTGCAAAGAGTCTGTAATATCGTCTGTAGATTTTTATTTCATAAAAACCTCAAATCCGCCGCTCATTTAAAAACCAGGTCAATAATACGGCACAGTAGTAATTTCTTTACATTTTAAGTTAGTAGTAGTGGTGAGGATGTTGCTTCACCGAGAAAACGCAACTGTCTCCACATAAAAAAAGACAAAGACAGATCAGAGTTAAAACACAGCCCAACACAAACAAACAGTGCGTCGCCAACCAAAACGTTTGTCGGGATCAGAAACCAGCAGTTGTTTTACCAGTCGGAGGTCGACCTCGGAACAGCTGCTGGCCGGGTCGTCTCCAGCCAGAGACGGACGGACGACCTTTGAAATGGAAATGAGAGGGAGCGACGGCTGCGGCAGAGTCACACTGCAGACGCCAAGTGGCAAAGGAGCCGGGGATGAAACGCGAGCTGCAGGGCCAGGTGGCCGTGCGGAGGCCGAACAGAAAAGAGAACTTTGAGAAATCGATGAGCCGATTCTCTTTTAGAGTTTCCTGCAGTTTAGGAGTGCCCCTGTGGCACTCCTTGTGTACTCCTCTCATACTCCTTCAGTTCACCACCACAGCCATTTCCTTAGGGGTATCGTCTCACACTGTGAAGTCAAGGCTGCGTGAGGCATTTCTGTCCTTACACGGTGAAAAAATTAGCACGGACCTCAGTTCTTGGGGTATATCTTCTCGTAGAAGTAGTTCTGGGCCAGCAGGTAGAGCTCCCCATCCTTTTCTCTGACGGCGTGGGCCCTGACAAACTGAAACTGCTCCAGTGTAAACTCATAGAACTCGTTCTCCATCTTCCAGATGGCCGACTGCTGCAACTTGGCGATGGACTCCCGGGTAGGCGGCTTCTTCTCGCTTGTCTTCCTCAGGTGGGATTTCTTCCCTGCAGAGAGGAGCGGTGTAGAATAACAGCATCGAGTAACGACAGATAGATAAGATGACACATTTACGCGAGAAGGAGGGAATATGTGGTTCATTTCGAGAGTGTGGTGAGACGAGACGGGAGCATGTGTCTGCATTGCTGGGGTGTGACTGATTCCTGGAATAGCAGGATACATCTGGATGGGGGAACAGAGCAAAGCCTGGCCACTTATTACCACTGCTGAGGTGATTTGATTTGATGAACTGTAATTAATTTCAGAGGAAATTAACGCGCCCTTCAGCGCAGAACCGCATTCCCGGTGCTCAGTGGTACTTGAGAGCAAACATCGGTGAAGTACAATTATGAGCCATGATTAGTAACCCATCATTTGTGAAATACAAGATCAGCTTTCAAAGAAATTTGTCCCCTGAGGTTGGTGGTGCTCGAAAGTATCTCACCATAAATCTTCCACGTCCATGTTATATTTGTTTGTGTGCCCCTACGTTACTTGTTGCTTTATGGAGTCTCTTTTATAAATCAGAAAGCTACGCCAACAGAATACACGTCGTTGCTCTTTTGTTTTGTTGGTGCGCTGGTGTTGGAGAGAGCGTACCTGTTTTGTAAAGCTCTGTGGCTCCCTTGAAGAAGCGTGGAAGCGCGGCTTCCAAGATCATGACAAAATCCTCCAGCTCCTCGGTTACACCGACAAGGAGGTACTCATTCACCAAGTTATACTTGGCCTGCTCCAGGGCCCACTGGCTGCCCACGTTCCTTCGCAGAAAAAAAAAAAAAAAGTTCATTCTCAGCCTGTGCTCATATTCTTCTTTATCACTCAGTGGCAATTATATGAGAGGATGTAAGTGGGCGGTGAGAACACGGCGTTAGCGAGAGAGGACAGGAGAAGGACGAGAAAATAAGCAAGGAGGCAAAGTGAGAACAGAGGAGGAGGCATGAGCGCCAACGTGTGAGAAAGCGGGGAGGAAATATGCTTCAGTCTAATGTACTGTACATACCGTACAGTGATATAGCTCCCAGAAAGAAGCATCGAAACATGTTAGCATGCAGAATACGACATTTGTGCCTCCACACGCAGGGTAACCACATTTACAAAGTAGATGGAGTAAAACAGAAAGAGGGCATGGTCAAGGAGGGAGGGAGGGAGAGGTAAATGTGGACACGAGGGAGGACAGGGAGATTGATACAGATCGTCACAGGGGAGAAGGAGCACATCAAGGCTGGGAGAGCGATCGGAGGCCTTGGGAGGAAGAGTGCAGGGGAAGGTGACGGAGTGGCACTCTGGGGCTTAATGTAGCATAGCGTGGAAGTGAAATCTCTTAAGTCTGCGGCTCCTCTGGACTTCCCGAGCTGCGCTCAATTCCATTTTCCACTTACACAAGTAAACAGCAAAGACGAAGCGAGAACGCAAATTGAACCTAGATCGAGCAGCTCCCGCCCCGTAAATTCCGATATTGCAGGCGAGGGGATGAGACCATCGGGTTTACTTCTTGTCTCTGGGCTGTCTGATAAGTGCAGGCTGTGGAAACCCACCAGCATTCAGAGTAGTGACCGCAGAAAAAGGGGATCTGGAGCCAGAGTTTCTCGGGGGCGCAGTCCGAGCCGCCGGCCGCCACACATTCGTCAAAAGTCTGAAACACAAACACAGACACAGGTGAGGACGGCGTCCTCAGCAGCACAAACTGAGAGTTTGTCGTGCTGAGATCGAAACCTTCTTGTCCCCCTGTTTCCGGCGCCTCAGGCCAGGACGGTAGTCGTCTCCGAAACGCACAAAGTAGTAGTAGGACACCAGCCTCTCAATGGGGTCCCGGATCACATTGATGTAAATAGGTTTCCGCTTCACTCCAAATCTACAGTAGATGGAATAACGTGGTTAGAAGACCCAAGTACACTTTCCAGTCAAAGAACATCAAAATTTCAGGTAAAGGGTGCATTTTCAGAGTATAGACGCTACTCTGTTGCTAACATTCCAGTTACAAACATCTGTGCATAAAAGCACATCTCCCACAATAATGAAAACAATAAAAACTTTGTTCACGATTTTCCAATGGTGCTAATTTTGAATCACACGCAGTCTAGGTAGTACCTCTATGTATTCTGGTCGCAACCTATGCTGAGCAGCACTGTGCCACGCCCACAGGGTCGCAGAGAGTTCACTAGTGGCGACACGTGTTCGGCCACGTAACGACTTCCAAATAATACACGATGCGAAAACGTCTCTGGAACACAACTTGATCGAACTTTGGGGAATGTCAGAACTCAATTATAGTGACACTACTGACCACAAGGTGGAGCCAACAACAGAGAGCTAATTAGTAAGAACAATGTGTCAACTACAGGTGCAGGGAGATTTTCTTTACTTGGTGAAGTCGAGGAAGGAGATGTGTCCGTGGTAGAGGGCTGGCTTCATCTCCCTCCACTCAGTCACGTTCTTCACGAACCGCATCTGAGACGGACAAAACAGTGTCTTCAAGGTAGAAATCCAATCGGTTTCATGGGCGAGGGCAGTGGAAATGCTTTTGAATCGGATTCGGACCAACTGGATGTTGTCCTGTCTCTGACCTGGTCCTGCATGGACATGACGGGGTTGTTCTTGGTGGTGTTGATGTGCAGGACGTGGTAGTGGTTCTTCCTGCACAGGTCGTAGGCGATGTTGGTGAAGGAGGTGCTGGCTGTTTTGGGCACCCTGTTGTAGACGATCACCAGGTCCTCCTCGCTGTCGAACAGCATCGACGCGGACGTCTCCCTTTCCCGCAGGCCGTCCTGCGTGTGTCTCTGCTCAATCTCACGCACCTCGTGTCTGGCGATGGCTCGTTCTGCGGATCATGGGAATAAGCATACAGAGTTAGTGATTCTTTGCTTTGTATTTTTTTTTTTTTTTTTTTTATCGTGAAGGTGAGAGAAGCGAGAACCCCGAGGCCACAGCGATCAGATGTCCTTCAGCGGTCCTCAAGTGAGCTAATTAAAACTAGACGCAGACCACTGAAGCCGAATCTGACCTCTGACCTCCACGTGCAGCAGAACTCTCGCTATTAAGTAAATAAGCAGATGTCGGGCGCACCAAGCCGACGTGCATTTTTCTTATTAGCTGGCTTGACTTTGGCCATAATCGTATTTCACAATCCTTCAAGCGACCGTTCTACTCCGCCACTTTGCTGCTGTTGCAAATCAGCGCGCCAGCGGATGTCATCATAGCAACAATACCTCCTCTTTGAGCTGTAATTGCTTGATTCTCGTTTGTGGAAGTGACTAATCCGTGACTGCAAACACACCCTTTTTTAGACTGGCTTCTGTTTGGAAGAAAGAGAGGGAAACATCCTGAGGTGCTGGCGCACCAAACGCACTCAGCCGAGGAGGCGAAACATCGATCAGCCTCCTGTCATGGCTCACTTCAACGTTATCTAATCCATCCGATGTCATATCTGGATACTACGTGTTGTGCCGCACAGACACAAACTTAACATTTATGTAACCCACACAGCTTTGGTATATACTGTATATGGTGCATATAGAGCTTTGGTAATAACTGGGGAGGGCGCCAAGTCTCACCCAAACACGCAAATTATGCTACATAAACTGGGCTAAGTCGCTCCTGTACCATAAATGTAACCTTGTCTTGGCGCTATATTACACGCTTACGTATGACGCCTGTTAGCACTGCTGTATTTGGTTGACATGCAATACAATGGGGATACAAACATGTATTGTTTTCACCCGTGCAGACGTTACACGGGCTTAACCATAAATCGTGTTTCAAATGGCGTCTGTTTACCATGTAAAGCTCAAGGCTCAAGACAATATAATGTCATGATACAGCAGAGAGAAACATTAAAGTGGGCGCATTTGTTTACATTCAGCCTCTGCAAAAACATTGACACATTTGCTTTGCTGTGTCAAAGGCTTTTCATGCTTCTTTTGTCCAACCTACATTAGCAGTTACTTTGTTATTATTATAATAATAATAACTTTCAGTCATCAACGTGTCTAAGCAGGCATACAGAAGTATTTCAGTGATTATAAAACAAACAGAAGCCTCTGCAGTTGAGGGAATTTACTTGTTAGTCTGTCATCCTTCCACCGCTCATCTTCACCATTAAGTCAAACAGAGGAAAACCACAGTGACAATGAAATGTTGGTATTGGTCAATACAGTGACACTAGTCAGATATCTAAAGGTTCATGTGAGAAAAAAAACTAATTAAGGAAATACAACTGCTCCTCTGATGAATAATGACATCTTAGTGAGTAGCATGTCAACAAACTTCTCCATCTTCGCACAATTCATTAAAATTCCCGTTTGATCAGGTGACCTTCACAATATGGGTGCTTTTAATGCAAAAAGGAGAGGAAAGATGAGAAAAAGAAATGACACTCTGACTACTGTGTAGAGATTCTATAGCCAGGTCATTAAGCGGCAGATAGTGGAGTCTGCTTCTCTGCCTCACACTATAGATCAAGAATGGAAATCAGGAATATTAATCATTTCCTGAACAGCTCATTGCCTGCTGCTCCAACAGAGTCTCCTATTCCCTCATCAGATTTTAGGCAGAGAATAATAATGTTCAACCTTCATTTACATGCACTAGCTCCTGTAAGAGCTCCGTGCAGATTAAACGCATCACTTTTCGTCTCCTTTAGCTTTAGCGTCTGACAAGAGTCTGAACGACTGAGTGACGCATCGAAATGTAGCCGCAGTCGCCAGCCGGGCATGGGGAACGGTGAGGTCAAGGGGTCGTAGGTCATGGGGTGCAAGTTAAGGGTTTGGACACCAAAATGTCTGCAAACAAACCCGCAGTGTAGCCATTGTCTCTTAGCTAGAGTGTCTCCAGGAAAATGGCCAGAGTGGACAAAGCCTGAGAGCACTCGGCGGGCATAGGGGAGGGGAAACGAGGAGCGCGGCGGGCAGAGGGGTGGAGAGAGAGAGAGGGCATTTGTGTGCATCAGTGAGGGGGAGGCCGGCATGACAACACAGGCTCACCTAATACCCGTGGGAGCCCCGAGTGGAGCCAGCGGGCCGCCAAAGCCCAAAACCGCGGCCCCGGAGCCCCTGACTGGCTACCCCGACACGGCCGCGTCCTGGCTGGACCGGCCGGGTCCTGTGGTGGCCATCTGGCACAGACAGACAATCAAGATGTCATCTGTGACTTGGATGTCCTCCCCTTCCGTCTCGCAGACACACACCGGTGCACACACACGTTTGAAAAACACCAAAATACCCTGGCCGGCGGCCCTCTCCCACTGCCCTCCTACAGCAGCAGCTGCTGCTAGTGTTCCACCGATCAAAGCCGGCCAGCTCTGGTTACCAGCGGAGCCACGCCATTTCTATCCACTCGCAACTGGTGAGAGACAGAGACGTGTAAGTGGGAAAGGGGGGTGTGAGGGTGTGTGTGTGTGTGTGTGTGTGTGTGTGTGTCAGTCTCTGCTTGCACAACAACTGCAGAGTGGACGCTCACAAATGTATTCCTCCCCTGGCGCGCGGTGGGCAAAGACGGCGGTAAGCTCACATAAAATGTCCTCCCTGCTTATTTTAATGAGGACGTTATGGGGCGAGAGGACGAGGGTTACGGCGCAGACGTGACAGCGCTGGTCGAAATTATGATGTCCCCTCATCTCTGTCACACACACACACACAGGGTGGGGGGGGAAGAAGCCGCCTCTTCGGGCTCTTGTGTGCTTCAACCAGTGTGTGTATGAATGTATTTTTAGCCATTTGAAGTGGCTAGCATGGGAGGTGAAGAAAAAAGCCCTTCATCACACAGTGAGAGGGTAAGGTGTGTGTGTGTGTGCGAGTATGTGTGTGTGTGCGCGAGTCAGGCTTGTGCATGTGTGTCCAGTTTTTCTTTTGCAATTTCAGCTTGATTAAACACATGCACAGGGAAATGCAGATGATAAGGGTAAAAGTGGACAGGAAGTCTTTGTGCTATATGCATGATCTGTACCAGCTGGCGTGTGTGTGTGTGTGAGAGAGGGAGAGAGAGGGAGAGAGAGAGAGAGAGATAGTGAGAGAGATGGAGACAGAAAGAGAGAGAGACGGTGGTCTTTTTGGGAAAAGGAGTTCTTCATTGTCATCTCGACTCAGCAGGAAAGGCAAACAGATTTGGGTGCATAATGTTTGTGAAATGCCGAGGAAGCTGCAAGAATATTGCAAGTCTGCTCGGTGTTGGTGCCGAACCAGGGGGGAGATTGTCAATAATGGCATCAAGTGCCGCTCTGGAGTTTGCAGCGCAGTAGCAACTGGCGAGACATATTCACAAAACATTCCAATAGAGTGAAAATGCTTGGCACGCACACTGCAAACACACACAGACACAGACACACATGCACCCACACACACTCTGCATCTGCTAAATGGTAAATGGACAGTACAAGCAGGGCACTTTTACTCAAAAGCACTTCACAATGACCTCAACATTCACTGGCTTGCCACGCTATCGGTGGTGGCAGCAGTGGGGAGGGTGTGTGTGTGTGTGTGTGTGTGTGTGTGTGTGCGTGTGCGTGCAGCCAGGGGGTGATCAGCGTCTCCGTCAAGGACACTCGAGTACTCCTCTAGGATCATTCCCGAACTGAACCATGAACTCAAGGTCCCTCTCTGCCTCGGCCGAGCTGTCGACTTCTGTCAATCGCAGAATCTTAAAAACTGCTTTTTTTCACACACACACACACAGGACTGGCAACGCGAGCGCAGCTGCTCTATTGTATCTGAGAGGACAGCAGAGCCGCACAACAGACCAAAGTAGCCGCCGGGGGCCCGCCGACCACTTGTTTAAAGGACATCAGGATTAGAATCTGAATGAGCCTTATTTGCAAAACGTGTTTGCGCAGACGGGGGAATTTGCTGCTGGACCTCTTAGTAACTTGCAAACAGTGTTATTTCCACCCAAAGCATTCACGCCGCGACAGAGCCGCATGAAAACATAACAGAAAGAAGACACAAAGGACGCAGCGTTGGTTGCCAAATATGCAGCTTAATTGACAAGGGAGCAGAAACAAATAATAAACGAATAAATGAGGGGTAAGGGATTCTTAGGCCTCAGACTTGGCAGCCCATTGATTGCATTACTGAAGTTGCTTGGCAAAAACTACAGTATCAGAGGGCTACACGCACATGCGTGCACACACACACACACACACATGCACACCCTGAGCTTAGCACTCCCGTCTGAGGTCATTTAATTAGAGAACAAAAGAACTGAATGACTGCGGCCACACAGCGGGCCGCCTTTCATTCCTCATTTCATTCGTTTCCCCCCTCACGACTCGTCTCTGTGCATTAAAAGCTAATTATGAACCGTGAAGCCGACACGGGTCTCAGACACTGGGACAAGTACAAGCCTATTACCGCCGTCCATTCAGAGGGGGAGGACGCCGGAGGAGGAGGAGGGACGACCGGCGGGCGACGGCGGGGGTTTGACTGGTACATATTTACCGGAGCAATTTCGCGGCTGATTAGATGCAACAATCTGAAATCATCCCTCATCCTGCCGCCATCAGATCACCAATAAGTGACAGGCCGTCGTGTATTACGGCTATCGCATCCGATCTGATGGGATAATAAAAGTGGGTGAGAGGAGATGATCCTTTCTCCCAGCAGCTCATAAATCCGTCATCGCCTCGCCACAATCGGGCAATGGAGAGCTCCCTCTCTCTCTCTCCCTCTCTCTCCTCTCTACGCCCTCTCTCCTTCCCTTCGTCTTTACCTCTCGCCTCCCCCCTAGCTGGAGAGGGTCTGGCCCTCCAACCAGAGCCTGGGGTTGGTGGGTAATAGAGATTGCCTATCAGGAGCATACTGAGGAGGAGCGCTTGTATGGTTCTACTTGGATGACGCTGGATTGCAAAAATCAATGAAGGATGACAGAGAGGAGCTCTCAGCCGTCGCCACCGCTGCTGCGGCGGCTGCTGGAGAAAAATGGAGATAGTTGGGAGAGTTGCTGCCGACGCTGCTGCTGGCATTTTTCTCCTCTCATCTCTATATAGACGTGGATGTGTGCTGTTGCTTTGCACTTCCAGGTTTCCAGTGGGGAGAGTTATGTCATCGCTGCAGCGCTAAATTATATCGGGCGCGCGTGTGCACACACACACACAGTCTCTCTCACACACAAACACAACCACGTACGCTCGCGAACATCTGAATAAACCACGTCCGATCTGAAAGTCCAATCATTCCAATGCAGGGTCCAGATGTGTTTGCCGCCGGCGCGTAATCAAAACTGCGAGGGACCTACTGGAGGACAGAGGAGGTGACTAATTTGAGAGAAGCTGTGGCTCAGGCCTTTGTGCCGCTTCTGTCATTTGAGCGACATAACAGGAGTGGAGAAGTCGTTAGATCAGCGTTTAAAAGCCACTAACAGGTGCACGGAACTAGAGAAAAAAGCAAACAAAACAAAAAAACGAACTGCCGCACTCTGGCAATGCAACTGTGAAAGCCAACAACTTCTTTTGAACAGGTGCACATTAACATACAAACAACTATAGACAAATCGGGAGCCCGAACTGCTTTGGATGGGCTCGTCTCCGGGGCCCGGAGGGTCCCTCGACTGGTCTGTCCTGCTACTTCCAAAAGCTTTCCGCTTTATTGCCTTTTACCCTCGGTTTACAGTAAAAAGTCCTCCATTCCCCAACGTTATGAACCTCACAGTGGCATTATACTAGTAACTGGGGAGGTGGACGTACGATGGTGGGGAGGAGAGGGTGGTCAGGGGGAGACAGCCCCCTGCCCCCTTGAACGTCCACTTCATATCGCCGTCATCTCCTCTGCTTTCACTTCTGTTCCAATTGGTTGACTGACATCATGCCACACCGACACGCTGGAGAACGGGAATCATCGGGTGGCACTGAGACGTCAATGAAAGCATTGTATTTTTCATTTGTTGCATGACAGCATTTCCCGGACCTAAAGGTTAACCATCCCCGCCCCCACCCCCCCGCTTCCCGCCTAACCCCTTCTTC
>OMPJ01010628.1:0-11869 GCA_900312935.1 Carapus acus
GACTTGGCTGATCTTGTGTGCAGTGTTAACAGCGCATTAAGGGGTCGTGGCCAAATCTCGGTGGGAAGAAAAAAGAGGGATTCGTGTCTGTGTGTGTGCATGTGTATGTATGGGTGTGTGAAAACAGAGTTTGGACAGATATTTCCAGCTCTAACTACCCCCCTGCTGCTAGGAAAAGCGAGTTCCTAAGCTGATTTCCGTTCTTTCAACAGAATCAAACACGATCAAACAGCAGCTGGGGGAGAGGAAGAGTCGTCACATGCTTCCAAACATCACCGAGTCAATCTAAAGTTGCTGTGTCCTCTTAATGAGAAATTCCATTAGTGATGGACAGAGAGTGAGAGACGGAGAATACGACTGAGTCCTGATTACTTTCTGAATGAGGGGGTGGAGGGTGGCGTGTGTGTGTGTGTACGTGTGTGCGTGTGTGGGTATCAGTGTCCCTCACACTCATTTGACAGACTTTGCAAGTCCATATTTCACTTCTGTTTGGCTTATACACATACACACCATCATCATCTTGTCACGATAATACAAAGCCTGTCCTGCTAACAAGAAAAGGAGGTTGGGGGGGCAGGGAGTGGGGGAGGTGCGAGAGCGAGCACGGCGGATTTAAAAATCAAGGAATCGAAAAAGACAGAGAGACAGCAATCCCCTAAGCTGTAATGAGGCCCGACTCTTTTTTTTGCATTTTTTTTCCTTCCCTTGTCTGAGGTGCCTCCTTATTTTGATGAAAAGCGGGGACGCAGACAATGGAAGCTATCACTGACACACAATGCTACACATTAATATGGTGTCTGAATTTGTTTTTTTGCCTGTGTTGGTGTCTGAGTGGTGGAAGAGAAAGGTTAATGTTTATTCCTTCGAATGGTTAAATGAAAACATCCTGCTAGAACGTACGCGCTCACGCAACTGTCAGTAACAAGACAGTAAATTATATATCAAGCTTACATGGGATCATATTCAAATAAATATTGGATGAAAAGGAGCAGGCAAAAAAAGGACGAAAAAAACAAATGCCAAGACAAAGCAGCACAAAGAGAGAGAAGCACAGGAGGTTTGAGTGTGATTAATTTTGTCATGCTGTAGGAGAATAAGTCCAAAATCATATAATCAGTCACACCTATTCGAAAGGTTGGTAAGACGAGCCTCACTTAAATACCAGAAACTTCGCCCACATTATTTTTGTTTTATGTTTGTGTGTGTGTGAGCATTGGCAGTTCTCGAACTGGGGAACTGACTTGCATTCTATTGTTTTTTCTCTTATTTTTTCATCTAGCATGTGTCACACAAAGTGTGGCTCAGGGCCGCAGCCAAAGAAAACAGCAGACAGCCAAAAACAACAATGTACCTTACATCTCAGCCTCATTTGGTGGAAAAGAGGTGATCGATTGGGGAGAAGAAGGAGCTTTGGATATTAAATATGTTGGCTTGTAACTCCTGCTATCACTGTTTTATAAACGACAAAAAAATTTTTTCACTTTGTACTAAAGCAAAACTGATCTTTTCGGCTGCATTTATAGTGCTCCAACTCCTCTCCAGCATCACACTAAAATAATAATCTTATGACAAATATACATCACACATGATGGATTAATGTGATGGATTATTACAGGTGTGATGCATGTGTGTATGTGTGTGCGCTCCGTCAACTGCACACACCGCAAATGACTTGAAAGACATCGACTTTTGACATCACTTTGCTGCCGTGCTTCACCTTTAAATGCTGCACTCTTGAGGCAATAATACCCTTAAGCGTCCCTTGAAAAAAAAAAAGAAGGGCAAAAAGCAAAGGGTTGTCACATGGCCAGCAAATTTGCTTTGCAACAACATAATGCATGCAGGCACTTTGCTATGAAATGTGAAAACGTTTGTCAGCAACTTAAATCCAGCCGACCCCTACTGATTATAGTGTCTGAATCCCTTCAGCGTTTTCCTATGGAAAATGTAGATTACTGTATATCACAAACATTAAAATCAAAACAAAAACTAGGATTACTTGTATTCACAGTCTTTGACCAACAAGAATAGATACCAGTGGTTACCCATGTATGGAAACTAACATTGATACAAACTCTAATGTTACAATGTTCAATTCCATTGCGTAGTTACTGTCACCTGTGAGGTATTCACACAGCAGAAATACACACGTGTCTCTCTGACACACACACACGAAGATAGATGACTCTCAGCATCTACCTGCTTGATTTTAGCACGGCGGGACGGCGGGAGAGCCGGAGATATCCTGGCCTCCAATCAGAACCTCAGCATGCAGCAAACAGAGAACCCTCAGGTCAGACTCCAGCGATGAGGGAGCAGCCAGAAGGGCAAAGAGACGCAGGAGCGAGAAGCTTTCCATCGGCAGCCGCACCGCTCTCCCAGCAAAAGGACCAGATAGTTTTCTGTTCTTGGCACGCCTAAAGTTCAGACTGTTATTGTGCAGCAAACAAAACCATGATGCTGCCAGCAGATAAGAGAGGAGGAATGATTTTTACTTATCCCGCACCCAGGAGTGATTTATTAAAACATTTTTTTCTTTTTTTCTTCCTGTTTTTTTTTTGCTACTGTTGCAATGAATATGAGTTTCCTCTCACAGATAGAAGACATTTTCCACCAGCTGAATTCGGGCATCTTTCCTCGGCACAAGAGAAACAAAAAACATCCCAAATGTCTGTCCAGGCACAAACAGTGTGTCAGAGAGTCATTACAGCCTCTAGAATTTTTTTTTTTTCCTCGAGGAAACCGGATATCCACCTGATTCATCTGGTTAGGGGGAACCGTTCAACTGTGCATCTCAAAATACAACCACAGTGTCATTTCTGACTTTATATTCAAAATGAATTTTTATCAGAAAGTGTAACTGTAGGAAATACTGAGGAATTGATGGCTTTTTTTCTGTTTGTTTTATTCCCATGTGAGAATGTTGTCCGAGAAAATTGTTCCTTTCTTCCAGGCAAAATAGCCTAGTCGTCAGCACATCATCACACCATCATCATCATCATCATCATCATCATTTACATTGCTTCAGTGCTGTTATGGCAGATGTTTCATATGTTTTGACATCTGAGAGTGTTGTTGGACGAAAGGCTTCTGATATGTCTGCATTTCTACTCTGAAGGAAGAAGGCTCTGTAAGTCTGCAGCGGAGCAGAGGAGGAGCACAGCGCAGAGGTGAGAATCAGGAGGAAAGAAAAGTGGAGAAGAACGTCAAGGATGCCTGGGCGGGAAAAACTGCTGTTACACAAGGGTGGAAGTTCCACAGAAGAAAACGCAGAGCGAAAGAAATGGTCGACACGAACGCAGACAAGGTTCAACGTGCCGAGGCATGTTTTGGCAGATGGAAATATGTGGGAGGAAGAAAATCACAATCACGTAGTAGCAAGTTGGAAAAAGAAAAAAAAGGATAAACCCTTAACGTTCAAGATTTAACCATAAATGAATCGATTTTCATGTTCATGTCCTGTTAAAAACAAACAAACAACGTTATTAGCCTCATTTTCTAAAGAAATAAATAAGACATGCATGCCAGTCAGCCAGTCAGCCAGCCAGCCAGATATAGATAGATCGATAGATCGATAGATCGATAGATAGATAGATCGATAGATAGATAGATAGATAGATAGATAGATAGATAGATAGATAGATAGATAGATAGATAGATAGATAGATAGATAGATAGATAGATAGATAAGACAACGACTGGATCAAATATAGATATAGAAGTTGTAGATATGTTGTAGATGTTGGGATAAGGTCCTCCTCAGCTGAGGACTGCTAAGGGACACTGGACAAGAACATATTGGACAAGCCGCTTTTCGATCACAGCCCCATCTTGCTCACCCTCAGCACGCCGGACACTCTCAATAATGTCAAGCTAGAGCGTCTGTGGGTTTTTTGTAGTTTGCCTTTCATGTTCCATTTCTGATGACATGACTGGAAATACACAGCTGGCCATCAAGCCCGTCGCGGGGTGGCGGAAGCTCGCTCCTGTCGACCTACAGCCGCAGTAAATCTCTCCGTGTTTACGAGGAAACGTCTCTGACCTCCGAGTTGGGAGGGCATCGTCGCTCCCATTGGCTCTTTGTCTGGCACACGCCGGGGTGGGGTCAGGGGTCGGAGCGCGGCCGCCACGCTGGCAGAGCAAACGAGGACGTGATTGATGCTGAAGCGTGGAGGGCTGGAGCCCCTCCCCTTCCATCACGAGGTTAGCATGGGGGTGCAATGCTGTATAATGTACACACACTCTAACCTACGGCCACACACATAAACACTCTCTCTCGTTTCGCCCGAGGTGAGTGCATCTGTGTTACAGGAGGCTTTTCCACCACCCTTCAACTCCAACGTCCCATTGTGTCCATCAATCTTCTCGTCTGCCGCCGCCGATAACCTAATGATGATAACCAACGCTGACAGCCAAAGGGCACCGGTCTCTCTGGTGTCTCTCCTTTCCATTCTGTCTCTTCATCCTTCCATCTTACTTAACCTCCATACCCTCTTTCTATTTACCCGTCTCTCTGCCCGGGTCCCAGCTCCTTCTCCAGAGCAGCGCTGCATATGACAGCAACATGGAGAGGTTATTGCAAATCTATGTCAACGTTTCTCAGAATTGGGCAGCAGCCGAAAATGAATTATCAGCTGAGTGACCATCACAGATTTACTTCACTGTCACACATGCCGCGCTTTTTATGCAAACCAACATGTTCTCCTTCAACATTTGCCTCCTCTCGTTTCTTCTACTTCACCGCCACCCTTTGCTTGAGGTGAGCGAGCCAGCGGGAAGGTGAAGCCCCACTGACTAAATAAAATGAAATAGAAGTGGAACAAACTGCAGGGAAAATGAAAGCACCAATCAGCGTCTCGCCATTCAGAGAACCTCACCGCGCGGCCATGTATCGCAAATCACTCACACCGCCTGTGTCACAGAAAGAGAAATGTGATTACTGTCACAATTCAGCATTAAAAGTCGTGTCAAGTTCCATGTTGGTGCGCCGTAGTCGTCCATGTCTCTGCGTTGAGCCTCACTGCTGCCGCTGCGCGATTTCTCTCTTACTTTTCTGTCCCTTTTCCTCTCCTTTTTTTTTATAATGGTCGCAATTTCCCCTGAAAAATTATACTATTTTGCGGCCCCCCACCCCTGCTTGCATTTGGTAATTGCCCATTAGAAATGGTAGCACTGGTGGTTTAGCCACGAGAGGTTAATTGTCAGATAGACCTTGACGACATGGGCCGTAATGGGATCAGAATCAGGTTTAGCAGAGGCAACATAGAGGACAGAACACTGAAACACCAATATGGGAGACCCGATGACATCCTCATTCACACCTTTGTTTTACTTTTTTTCGATTTCTTCGTTTGTGTGAAGTGTGGATTTCAAATGGAAATGTAACACACATCTGCAGCTATCACACCTCCACAACAGAAGAGGGCCAAATTGATAAAAAGCGTTCCATGGCCGAATGTGGGTCACATCAGCAACATCTACACATTGTTAGGCAGAATGGAGGAACAAAAGAATCCACTCAAAAGGCCTCTGAGCCAATAGCAGAAGAGGGCAAATAAAGTGGAGGGAGAAAGATTTATCCAAATGCGAGGATAATGTCAAAATTCATTGCAGTGCCCTCGAGCACAAATGTTTTTCATAAATGCATGTAAATGTGCCCCACATGTGCTCCCAAACACAAACAAAACAATAAGTGGTCTGACATTTAATCCCGCCGTTTCCTGTGCTCTTCTCTGACTGATAAAAATGTTAATTGCTTGTGAGGAGAGAGATGTGCCTGTAATGGCAGTTGCAGATTTTATATTCATTATATTCATATTCTTTCTTCTATTCTTATTTGTGTCCCCTACACTTTTATTATTATTATTTGTCAGAATAAAGAAAGTCACCATCATGGGAGTCATCTACTAATGGAGAAAATGACCATTCAACGCACATTCTGTTGATAATTTCAGATACACGCATGGAGATCATATACACATGTATTCAGAATTTATGCAAACCGAATCTGTTCTTTTAGTTGTAGTTTTTCCACAGTAACCATTCAATGCAGTAGGAGAGGGATTACGGAGCATGTGGGCTGCTTGAGGGGGTCATGCCACATGTTGGGGACAAGTGCCTTGCTCTGGGCATTTCTGCAGTGCTCAGAGGGCGAATCCGTATTCTGTTTGTGAGGCTAAATTGCGTTAAACAAATAATAATAATAGTACTAATGGTAATGCTGTAAGTAGTTAAGTTTTACAATTCTTGCCGTTGGTCCCCTTGCAAAGAAATTTACATTGCTGCAACACAAAGTGTAGAAATTGTCAGTATTAGAAGAAAAAAATAATATATACATAAAAAACAAGAACTGTGGCTCAAATAGAAGAATTACAATATTGTCCAGAAAAGGCGAGCACATTGTTGTGCGTACCCTACAGTCAAACAGCTGCTGGGAGACAGAACCTGTGGTGTATTTCCTTCTCACACTTAGAATCTGTCATTGATGGAGCTGTCCAGTGCTGAAGAGTGTGCCGCATGCGGGGGACTTGATGTTTGTCAGAGATGACAGCTTCTCCTCTCTGTCATCATCCCCGAGGGTCGGAGGGACTGGGGCGGACAGGACAGAACCCAAGACAGAGCTGGTCCTCTTGATCAGTTCATCCAGTCTCTTACTGTCTGTCTGCGAGACGGCAGACCACCAAGACAGCATGAGATGGCTGATGCCACCTCGGTGTCACAAAAGAAAGGTCACCAGGAGCACTCCATTCGCTCCACCGAGCCTTAGTCTCCTTAGCAGGTGGAAGCGCTTCTGTTTTTATTGTTTACGTGAACTCCCACAGACTTTGACCGTTTCACCGTCTCTTGGGATGTCCAGCAATGTGAGGGAATGCAGAAAAAAGTTGTGCATCAGTCTTCCCTTCAGTCCCATCTGCGTAAAGGCCGACAGTCCTAAAACTTTGAAAGTCATTATAATACTCCTCCAGGTTCCCCATCAGCAACAACAACCAACAACCGTAATCTTTCATTCGAGCCTTCAAATTAATGTGCTCATCCACATCACAAATCTCAGGCCAAATGTAAATATTGATTGTGAAAAACTAAATAGAGTAGTGAGCAGAATCAAAATCTCAAGTACTTTTAACACTCGCTTTGCAATCAGTTCATGGATTCACACTGCATAGATCACAGCAACCCAGTCTGTCATATAGCTCTAGACACAATGTTGCATTATTTATTTATTTATTTTTTTCATCTTTGTCTTATTCTTTTCATCGCAACCTGAATCTTTCAGGGCGGGATTAGCTCTTTCCACCACCACCGAAAAAAAAAAGAAAAAAAAAGAGAAAAGCTCCCAATGTATGCTTTTGCTCCCCCACCCCCTTTGATTAATGTACTAGCAATCACAGGTAATGCTGAGCTGCCTCACACAAACTTGCAAAGTAGGGTAGTCATGTGACTCACCCCTAAAGTGTGCAAAAGTGCTTACGCTTTTTTCCCCTCACATATTTTCTTGCCCTCGTCAGTAAATGTGTTGTATTTTGCGAGGGCGTTTCAGAGCACATGGTTGTTCCCTTCGCATCATGACATTCTTACCGTCTTTGTCACGTCATTGTATCGCCTGACATTTTTATTTGACAATAAGATTCCTTTTTTTTTATCTGCATTCTGTCGCCAATGGCAACATTTCTCCTCTTTAGTCTGACTCACCTGCTCTGAACTCCACAGTCTCCTTCCCTATTTCCCCAGACCCCCTGGCTGTTTTTAACCTCGTGGAGTTGAAAAACATTTCCTGGAGTTGCCTTCAGTAGGTTTACCCTCTTCCTGCTCTTAGTTTCCCTCTGTATTTGAGTCTCCCTGTTGTGCTGTCACACATTCCAAGACCGGCAGAAAGAGGAATGCTGAGGCAGACAGTCTTCCTGCAGGTTTCCTCAAACACTCCTGGAGGTTACAGGTTACGTCTCTATCTGCCCAGTCAGCCAGGAGGGAGGGAAACGTGGGCCCTCCATTTTCTGTTAAAGGTTCAGCGGCATCACGATTCTAAACTTTTACTAAGCTTCAGAGCTGAGATGTGTTATACATGTTCAGTGCTGATAAAAATGAGTGATGGGATGATTTCAAAGGTGTATCATGGCTGCGGCCCTTTAAAAAATATCTTTGAAAGCAACTTCTGCAATCTCTGTGATCCAAGGGGAGATGAAAGCTGGAGCCTAAGTGACATTCTCCTGCACAGATCTCTGTCGCTCATGCAGACATACGAGGGAATCTGGATCGTGGAGTTGGGATTTTTTTTATTTTTGCCCTTTGTCTCTCTTTATGTCTATCTCTCCTTATACACGATAGCAGGCTTTTTCTGGCGGCCACCGGCTTTGAACGATTGAGCCCAAGCTTTAAATCTGATGATGTTTGAACTCAGAAATGACTCGGTCACTCTTGTAGATTGAATTGACCCAGTTTATTTATATAATTTCTACCTCATTGCCCCCTGCAACCTTGAGATAAAGTTGTCAACGATACTGGATGCTTATAATTAAATTAATCACCTATGCACATACATTTACATCCACACACAGACAGGCAGGGAGAGAGAGGGTGGGGGAGAGAGAGGGAGGGAGGGAGGGAGAGAAAGGTTTAGGTCCACCTTGACATGAAATCTCAGAGGAACATTTTGCCCTACATCAACAGATTATGACATCCCATCACGATGCATCGACAAGATCTCCCAATCTCCCAATCAAATGTTTATTCATGAACATGACCAGAATGCACAACCCCACGCACACGTGCGTGCCCGCACACACACCTGTAATCTGCCTCTCTCCTCCTTTATCGCCATCTCCAACACATATCACGGTTTGGCCACCTAATCACCGGCGCTCGGCTCCCGCAGGGGAAATAATTACAGCATGTTGTCAGCTCTCTGTCACTGGAACAGCTCCACTATTGCAAATCGCAGAAATACTAACCAGGATACCTCACATTCGCTCCCAGCTTGTCTAATGCGGCCCATAACGAGACTACTGTAACGTCGCTCATGTCACAGCTCTCGCCATTTAGATTTTCCAAGCAGTGATGGATCTGGGAAATTAGTGTCATCAGGGAGACAATGTGCCTGTTTGTGTGTCAGTCTGTGTCAGTTTTGTGTTCACTTTGGGGCTACCATCCAGGATTTGCTACTAATGATGTAACTTGCGGATGAAAGTCTTCGTAATTCAGGGCCGGGATTGAACCATATCTGGTGTTAATTTGTAGACATGTTAAAAGCAGGACACTTTTACCCTTCACTGATTTTCTGGTGGACCCTAATGATGCTGCGTATGTTGCCGCGAGGGTATTTGAGGGAAATAGATTCGCCTGCTGCAGCAAAATATATGTGATTTTGGTAATTGTTGGGAGAGAGTCGAGCCAGCTGCTTTTGATTGAGCCACCGAGCCATGCAGCCTCTCTGCCTCTCCAGGTCCACCCACTCCCCATTAAAATGGCGTTCAATCAGCTCACAAGTTCTGCTCCACCTGATACCAATTTAGCAAACCTGTGCAATATTCTTATTTCCTATATTTTGGCCTCTATGTGGCCTATAGCATATTTACTGGTACTGCAAATGACAGTGTGAAGTAATTCCCTTAATATTTCTGTGTGTGTGTGTGTGTGTGTGTGTTTGCAGGAGATGACAAACATTGGAACAGTATAGCAATGAGCATTTGAGCTGTACTTTTCATTGATTTCCCACAGGTGTATCTAGGAAGTCAGAAATAAGTGCTGATCATCTGGTATGGGAATTTAACAAGATAATCCAGAAAATATTCAGTTTTCATGCCACCACACTGTCTATTATGATGCTCTATCTCTGAGCTCTCAGTATTGTCAATATGTGGCAAATCCTTCAAAATATTTTCTGTTGTTTATCTTAATTCACAACATTTTGTCAGAGCAGCGCACTTTCAAAGCGCAATGTCATTTTGATTATTTTGCTAAGTGTTTTTCATTTTGTGTGTGACAGAAACATTCACAGAAAAAAATGTCTTGTATGCACAGGTCTGCCAACACCTGTCTCATTTTGTTGTGGTTATTTTTGACCATCAGTGCAGAATAATGTGTCCCAGTAATGAGCTCAGCCTTTGCAGGACATTGTTTGATTACAAGGCAAAACTTTTTCCTCCCTCACCAGCTTTTTTGGTGAGGGTTTCAGAGCAAACCATCCATTGTCATGCTTTGCAGGAGACAACCCACGAACCGCGTGTATAAATCACAATTTCAAGTGCGTGTATGTGTGCGTGCGAGCGTGTGTGTGTGTACGTGTGTGCGCGCGTGCGCTGTTGCCTCTCCGATCAAAAGTCAGGGAATGAGAGACCAGTTGGCTGAAAACACTTTGGCACAAACTTTCTCAGACTTGATACTTCCTGCAGCAGCTACGTTGCTCTGCTAATTGGCAGTTAGCCATGGCAGTTACCTCTCACTCATTTGTGGTGAATTTGCTGAGCCAAATCTTCCCCAAGTTGAGGTGACGATCAAGTCACTCCGTACCTCATTTAATTACCTGCACACAGAATTATTAATCGTTAAATCAAAGGTTATGTTGGTGAGTTTGTGTTCATTTGTGGGTAATCAATGTATGACAATGGTTGAACACACACACGTTATCCCATGCATGCACTAGTCAAGTTTAGAGCACCCCAGTTTTTCCAGTTTATTATTCAAACAGACAATGTCCAATAAGCAGCTTGAAATTGTACAATGGTAAGTGGTGAGGTGTCAGAGATAAAAGAAAAAAAAAGTACACCAAACTTTCAACAAAAATGTGTTCAAGACTAAAATCTTCCAAAGTGAGTTAAGAAACATTTTGGTTTCGAAAATTACTCCATGGTTTTTATTTCAACTTCAAATGTTTATTTATTGTTCTATGCTTGAATGTCAGAGTCCACGGAGACAGTTAACTTTATAATTTCAAGTGAAATTCTGGAAAAGTTTGGATGTTGTTTTGACCAGTAGCGTTTGTGAAAATGACTTCCAAGTAGAAAAAGTGAAGGCCTGACAAGCAGTACCACTTTGTCCGTCAGTGTTACAGAATCTGTCCAAATTGCCATCTTCCAGTTGAGTTTTGCAGTCAAAGTTAAAAGAGGTGAGACCTGATATATGTAGTACAAAAATATGTACAAAAATTAAATGCTGCCATGTTACTGATTGTCAGAGTGACACAGTCACATGAACACTCAGTCTATTTGCCCTTTTTCAAGGCATTTTTTATCACTTTGTAACCTTCCAGCAACAGCCTTCCTACACATCGATGTGCTTCAAGGGTAAAATCCACAGCGGACGTTATATAATATTTGACCACAGAAAATGTATTTGCAGTCATTTTATCCCAAAGCAATATAGAGCTAGATAAATATAGGCAATAAACCGTGGCAATGCAATGTTTTTGCACTTTGTTTCCTAGCCAACACAATTGTTTCCCTTAAAGGAATTGAGCACCAGCTACAAAATGATCATCAAAATTTACCGGGCATTAAACGTGCCCGTCCTCTTGTCCTGGATGTGTCCTCACCGTGGATGCAAAACCCTTCTTCCCTCCTTTTATGTAGCATTTACAGCCGCCGTAGGTGTTGCTCCCTGTCTTGACATCTTTTCATTAAGCTGGTTGGGGCAAAATCTCCATCTCCGGCAAGGTCCAACATGCTTCGGACCACATAACTTTATTGTCCAACACGCACCAAGTGAATGTACTGTGTGAACGATTTGTCCTTTTGGTGCAGCATGTTTAATCTTTATTAGATTTTTCCGGAACATGATATTTGCAGCAATTAGGGCGGTGGAGGCAGAAGGCAGAGGAGAGGTTAATATAGCAGCATGTCTGCATGAGGCTAGCTTGTGATAGAAAGGTTAGCTTTAT
>OMPJ01010629.1:0-19187 GCA_900312935.1 Carapus acus
TCGTCGCGACGAAATAGCGAAATAGCAAAATAGAGCGCGCCCGTATTAGCAAGTATCAGCAAATGCCCTCTCGAGAAACAAACGACAACGACAAAGGAAATGAATGAAAGAAAGAAAGGACAAAAAAAAAAGAGCGAAACTTAAATAGCTGTTTGTTCTGTTTGAGAAAGCGGTACTTCTGATTTTCTATTGAGTATTGTAAAATAATTTATATTCTATAATAATTTGCTGCCTATCAACAAAAAGCATTCATTTTAGTCACTGGTTTTAGGGCTCTTAAATCAACAAATGCTGTTTATATGAACAACATTTCTACATATATACAAAATATGGATATATATTTTTTTACTTTAAGAAAAGGAATTGCACTTTTTAAAGAAAAGAACCTTGCATTGTGCATCGTACTCCCTGTTACATTTTCGAATCTCAAATTAAGATGATCTTTGAATTAAACACACCTTCCCTCGGTCTCCTCTGATGTAAATACATTGATATTGTAAATAAGATATTTGTCGGTATGTTTGCTTGCTCCAGACTTCAACTGAGTATGAATATTATTTTTTGCTCTTACTTGAAACCAAAAATAGACAATATTGGATTTGCAAAAAAGTGCATTTTCAACATTGCGCCCCTGAGTTATGTCGCAATCACAGGGCATTTTATCAGAGTGGATGATGGACTTTTGCGAGGAGGACGAACTCGTCTTTGGGTCACGTCTCTAATCTATCGGTCGTTTCTGACGCAGCGACGGAATATAAAGGCCGTTCCCCCTTGATTCTTGTTAATGGAGATTATCTTTATTATTGAAGACTTGTAGGCTATATATGATACCACAGACCAAAAAAACAGTCACAGAAATGAAAGTCTTCTGCTCTGAAAGCTGCTTCCCGAGCTAAAGTCCCCTAGTAAGATAGAGTGACAGTGACTCCCTCTACAGTTTGAACCTATAGGCACTCTCATATATTTTAGACAAAAACACTTTTATGTCTTATCATTATGATATCCTTGCTCAGTATATGTTGGGTACAATGTAATAGCAATATCCATTTTATTAGCTGATGCTGTTGTAGTTTTGGTTTGGAAGTGGGTTTCACTTTGCCGCTTGTTTCAGTGTTTTCTTTTTTTGTTTTCTTTTTTTTTCTTCTGAAAACTTGTATAATATCCATTAAAATCAAATCAATCCTACACTGCAGTGAGAATTTGTAAAAATATCTGTGTGTGAATGTGGTGACAATAGTTGCTACTGATAAACAGGAATTGCTGATGAAAGTTCCCGCCATGGTTTTGCTAGTACTGTATTCAGGAAAGTTGCCGCCATTTTTTCCCCAATGTAGGTGAAAGTAGCCGCCATGTCTTCTGGATGTAAACATTCCCATTGGAATTATATTGGGAGTCTAATGGCTGTTGTTGCCATTGTACCTGGAGCGTTTTGTCAGCCCGCTGCGGCAACACGCCGCTGTCAGAGGCTTATTGGCTGCGTGAAAATCCCTTCGTGAAAACAAGGCTGAAGCCCCACTCCAGGATTACAGCTTGAGGAAGATTTAGTGACAGGCACTTGTTGGACCTCCTCAGCATCGCGTCTCCACCACAAACACCGGCGAAGAAGACGCGCCTACGGGAGGAGGCCCCGAATCTGGAGCCGGAGCCGAGGGATCGGGGGGAGGTGGGTGATTAACCTTGAAAATGCAAAGAAGAGCCTGTGCTGATCCAGCGGGAGGAGACAGGAGGAGACGTTCATGCTGCGTGATCAAAGCGGGGCTGAGCTGAAGGATCCCGCCGAGCGACAGGACGCGTGGAGGCAGATTAATGTCCGCGTGGACTGAGCGCTTCGGGGATGAACCTGACAGCGGCCCCGGCGAAGAACACCTTCGCCCCCTCCTTGGGGGCTCTGACCCCCGGGACGTCTAAGAGTCCCGACGGAGACAAAGCGGGCACGCACTCCTTCAGCTCCCCCACTCACTCCATCATGAGCTCCCCTAGACTTTGGCACAAGTCCTCCATCTGCAGGCTGGCGGAGGAGTTCTTCTGGATCGGGGGCAGCGTGGTGGCTCACCCCGGGTGGAGACTGGGTCAGATGGGTAAGGGCGTGGCTCGCCGGCCTGTCTTTTAGGACGTTTTCCCACAGTCCAGCGGGGGACAGGCCCTATGGTTGTAAACAGATGTGTTGCTATTCTGGTTAGGAGTCCCCCTGCTCTGCTAGGAGCTAGTGGACATATGGACAGCAGACAATCCGTTAGGATTAGCCTCGCTGATGCATCACGTGTATCTGAGCTCAGATTACAAACAACGATTACCAGCTCGTGTTTAAGTGCAAGAAAACAAAAGGACAATGGCGTTTATCGTTAGGGGCCAGAGTCTGAAAATGACTTTCTAACCTGACTTGATACAAACCAACCAACTACAGAACATCCAAGACATACAATTGACAAAAGCAGGGATGTGTGTGTGTGTTAGTGTGTCAGTGTGTGTGTGTGTCTGCGCGTCTTTGTGCCCCAGTGTGACGTAGCCCTTAATCTCATAAAGAACTGATGGTAAACCTTTACCTGTTTATTCTGCTCAGGATGGAAACTGCGCAGGATTATTTTCTCATTACATCCCGCCGTCGATCACAAACACGTTTCCCACTGGCCGTGATTATGTATGTTTACATCCCAGAAAATATACAGCCTCTGATGAAAGAACCTGTGATGAAAGAGCGCACACGCACCATACAGCATTTCACACTGAATATTTGACAGGCTCTCCGAGATAAAAGCCAATGTCGTGGTGCCAAAGCGCTGTGGATACTTGAATCTGAATTTGTAATGCGTGTCTGCCACCCCTGCAGTGGAGCGGTGCATGTGCACCATGCAGGACGGCTCCCAGATGAGCAAGCTGAAGGGGAAGAAGAAAGGCCTGGTTCGATTCTTTTACCTGGATGAACACAAATCCTGCGTGCGATGGCGTCCGTCCAGGAAAAACGACAGGGCCAAGAGTGAGAGTTCAACCCCAATGTCAGATCAGGTGTAGCCACAGATTCCAACCTACTGTATTAGCACCAAACTGTCCTCCCTCCTCTGTTTCAGTCACCATCGACTCCATCCGGGAAGTGTGTGAGGGGAAAAAGTCTGAAATGTTCAGGCGCTACGCCGACAACCGCTTCGACCCAAACTGCTGCTTCAGCGTTTACTACGGGGAGCGCGTCAAGTCCCTGGACCTGGTCACTGTCAACGCCGAGGAGGCCCGGACCTGGATCACGGGGCTGAAGTACCTCATGGCCGGCATCAGCGACGAAGACAGTCTAGCCAGGAGACAGCGCACCCGCGATCAATATCCTTCATCCTGCCGCTAAGTCTCAGACCGCGTAATGGCAGATACATCGCCGATCGTCTCGCTGAGACCCGACTTATCGGGAAGTGCTCAATTAACAGGAGGAGCTGAGAGGCCAACTATCGTCCATTTCATTCATGGGCCTTAATTCCAGTCTCAAGTGGCTTCAGCAGACCTTCTCGGAGGCCGACAAAAACGGAGACGGTACCCTCAGCATGGGCGAGGTCCATCAGCTGCTCCATAAACTCAACGTGAACTTGCCAAGACAGAAGGTCAGGCAGATGTTTCAGGTAAGAAAGGCGAGCGCAGTGTTTTGATTTTGTGCGCCGTGGGCGCAAAAGTTCAGTTTCTGAGAGTCGATGAAGATGCGGGCGCTCATTCTACACAACCAAAATCGTCCTCTGTTGATTCTGAAGCGGTTCCAGACAACATTTTGGAGTCATCTCCGTGCTTATCAATCATATCAGATAAGACATAAGGTGTTATGGAGGCGGGCAGAGATGCAGGAATAGGTTGCTGAAGGACCCATATGTCCACCGGCGAACAGATGGCCTTAGATACACTGCGGTATTGCATCAGCTCAATAGCTCCGTGTCCTCGTCTTCAGTGAGCCGATCTCTTCCCTCTTGAATCAAGCGACGTCAGCCGGGCTCGATGAACGTGTTTGTGTAAAATCACTCTGAATTGTTGTTCCTACGTGGGTGTCGCACTCTCTGCAGGAGGCGGACACAGATGAGAACCAGGGCTCTCTGGGCTTTGAGGAATTCTGCTCCTTTTACAAGATGATTTCCACACGCAGAGACCTCTACCTCATTATGATCTCATACAGTAACCAGAAGGAATTCATGGATCTGCACGACCTCGCCCGCTTTCTGGAGAATGAGCAGAAGGTAGAGAGGAGCAGCTCACAAAAGTCACGCCAAAACTTTGTTTTCAGGAGCGTGTTGAGGCAGAAATCAGCTAAATAAATTGCTGTGTTTGTAATCGTGCTACGTCCAGATGCGAGGTGTGACCAGGGAACATCTAGCAGACATAGTAGCAAAGTTTGAGCCGTGTCCTCAGAACCTCCAGCGCCTCGTGATGGGCATCGATGGTGAGGACACATTTTCCTCCGCCGACTTCTCCGTGAAACTACCAGCATGTGAGCGCAACACCTGACGTGACCCTGTGTCGCGTTGTGTTTCAGGTCTTACAAATTACATGCGCAGCCCAGCCGGAGACATCTTTAACCCCGACCACCACCAGGTCAACCAGGATATGAGCCAGCCTCTCAACAGCTATTACATCTCGACATCCCACAACACCTACCTGACCGGGGACCAGCTGCTGTCTCAGTCCAGCGTGGAGATGTACGCCTACGTGCTCCAGGCCGGCTGTCGCTGTGTGGAGGGTAGGAGCACAACAACAACAACACCACCACCAACACCAACACCAGCCGCCATTTGGATCATTTACACCAAGACGGCGTTGAAATTTTGTGAGGTGCAAGAAGTGCCTCATTTCTGTGCTGATCAGCCTGATGGTGGCGCTAGTGATAATTTTTGAGGCTTTTTTTCTGTGTCTTTTGCTTGGTATACACAGACTGGAGACACCTCTTCATCTCCTTCCTGGATTATCAGGAATCAGGAATCTTTTTGTCATTACAGCAATTTGCATTTTGCAGTGAAATTAAGGTGCTTAGCTCTGGTGCAAAAGGTATAAAAATATATAAAAGTGAAAAAAAGAGAAAGAAAAATCTATACACAGAACAAATATATACAGACAGTATAAACAATTTAGTATGAATAGACGGTATAATAGTAAATAGTAGTAGCAATGATGGGGTGGGAAGGATTATTTGGAACGACCATTAATATTAATAATTCTAATTTTGTGATTTTATTCAATTCAGTTCAATTCAATTCTGTTTTTATTTATTTATTTATTTATTTATTTATTTATTTATTTATTTATGATTATTATGATTATTATGATTATTTATTGAATTTTACTCAAAACTTAATGACTGAGAAGGAGCTAAGATTAGAGGATGTGGGCCTTGTCAGAGGTATGTCTTCCCTGACTTCTCTCTCTCTCTCTCTCTCTCTCTCTCTCTCTCTCTTTCTCTCTCTCCCCAACTTACAGTGGACTGCTGGGACGGGCCCGACGGCGAGCCGATCATACATCACGGTTACACGCTAACATCAAAAATCCTCTTCAAGGACGTCATCGAAACCATCAACAAATATGCCTTTGCGAATTCACAGTAAGTTCCTCCCAAAGTGGACAACACACAGTATGTCCAGCGCCTCACTTGGGTCTCACACCGGTGCCATGTTGCTGCACATGTCACCATCACAGGTACCCAGTGATTTTGTCCATAGAGAACCACTGCAGTGTGCCTCAGCAAAAAAAGATGGCCGCCTATCTGAAAGAAGTGCTGCAAGACAAACTGGACCTTGGCAACGTCAGCGCCAATGAATGCAAGAAGCTGCCCTCTCCCGAAGTCCTGAAAGGAAAGATTTTAGTCAAGGTAAAGTTGTCAGTTGCTATTCACAGCCGAGTCGACTGTCAATGCTAAGACACACACACGCACACACACAGAGACACACTCTTTATTCAGCTTGATTCAGGAGCTTATCCTTGATTTTAAGGGTAAGAAACTCCCGGCAAACCTTGACCCTAATGCAGAGGAGGGTGATGTGTCTGATGAAGATACTGAGAATGAAGGAGAGGATGAAGAGGATGAGGAGAACAGCCAGTCAAACAATGTAATAGAGAAAGAGATGGATAGATTGATAGATAAATAGATAAGTAGATAGGTGGGTGGATAGATGGATATAGAGGTAGATGGATAGGTAGGTAGGTAGGAAGGTAGGTACAGTATATAGATGGATAGATGCATCATATTTCTGATTGTTTTAGAACATGGGAGGCCTTCCATCCGCCACTCAGCCCAAAAAGAAGAGGAGATTTGGTCGCTCCCTTATGAGGAGCTTCAGAAGAAAGGTCTGTCATTGTCACGTTTTCAGCCCCGTCCTTATTCAACCCTACTTTGATGAGACATTCATGACTGGTCACTGTCCTAAAAACGCTTAACCCAGAGGAAAAAGAGAGTCCGCGGGAAAAGCGCGGTGGCGTCGGACGGCGAGTGTTACCACAGCACCAGCAGGGAGAGGGTACAGATTGTTTACCACCCCAAGTAAGGACGGCATGGCCGAACGCATCGGTGCCATTGTCGCAATGTAATTGTTTACAACCCTATGGCTTTGTCCACCACTGTCCCTCGAAGGAAGAGGAAGACCATGAGGCTGTCCCGCGCCTTGTCTGACCTGGTGAAGTACACAAAGTCTGTCCGCGTACACGACATAGAAACACAGGGTAAGCAAACCACTCCCTGGGCCTTATGCTGCCTTTCAAATCCCGATGAAGGGATCGTCTAAAGGTGCAGTGTCTCACTCATGCTTCTTGTTTTTGTTTGTTTTGTGATTTTGTTTTTCACTTGGCCAGCGTTTACAAGCAGTTGGCAGGTTTCCTCCCTCAACGAGAGTGTTATGAACCAGATCTTGCAGCTTCGGCCAGAAGCGTTGGTCCATTTCAACCAGCGCCAACTTCTGCGAGTGTATCCCTCCAACTACAGGGTTGATTCAAGCAATTTCAACCCACAGTCGTACTGGAACGCAGGATGCCATATGGGTGCGATACGTGCGGCAACAGAAACATCGCCTATTTTTGGCCGGTCTGTTTGTTGTTGTTGTCGCGGTTTGACACTGTGTGTGTACTTTCACATGTTGTTTCAGTTGCGATGAATTATCAGACGGAGGGCCGAATGTTGGAACTAAACCGGGCCAAGTTTGCAAGCAACGGAAACTGTGGATACATTTTGAAGCCCAAGTGCATGCGCAAAGGTGTGTATACGCACACAGGGCGGGAGTTTCTTCACGTGGTTCCAGATGTCGGTCGTTAATTTGGTGGTTCTCTCAGGTGCCTTAAACCCTGTGCAGAGCGAGCCGCTGCCAGGACACAGGAAGACTCAGCTAGTGCTGAAGATCATCAGTGGGCAGCAGCTTCCCAAACCTAAAGATTCCATTTTGGGTGACAGAGGAGAGGTGAGGTCCAAAATCAACCAAGCGAGAGTGTCTCTGCGTGTTGCCTGCCTGTTTGTGTGTTGAAATGTGTCTTATTGTATTCTCTCCAGATTATTGATCCCTACGTTGAGGTGGAGATTGTTGGTTTGCCGGTTGACTGTTGTAAACAGCAAACTAGAGTTGTGGATGACAATGGTAGGACCTCCATTATCACTCAAAACAAATCCAGTCTCTTGTTGTTTTCATTAACGGGACATTTTGTTGTTGTTCTTGACGTAACTCTGCTTTAATAGTCATTTTATTGTCCAGGTTTCAATCCAATGTGGGAGGAAACTCTGGTCTTTTCCCTCCAAATGCCACAAATCGCCCTGGTGCGTTTCCAGGTGTGGGATCACGATCCCATTGGACGTGACTTCATTGGGCAGAGAACGGTTGCTTTCACCAGTTTGATGACAGGTGCGATTTATGTTTAATGATACAACATTAGGATTTATCCCTATGGGAGTCCCTGTATAATTATTTGCTCCCTGGATGGAAAGCAGCGGAGTTATTTTGGTGGTTCAGGCAACATTTTGTGTCTCTGCCATATCAATGTTGTTGCTTTTCATTAACTCCTCTGCTGCTTGATGTGTAGGTTATCGGCATGTCTACCTGGAGGGTATGCAGGAGGCGTCAATATTTGTTCATGTTGCTATAAATGATACCCTGGGAAAGGTACGCCACTCAAAATACACTTCAAAATGCCCCTCAGAATCTAAAATCAATCTTAATGAACACAGCTATCTTTTACCCATCAGGCAAAGCCTGCAAATGCGGTCAAAGTGGCGAAGAAACACATCCAAAAAGCAGCCCAGAGACACATGAGGGGTCCACAAAGACAGACGTCTCTGGACTCCTCTGTGCAGTCCTCCGAAGATGGCCGCGCCCTGCACTTCCGTCACGATTTGGATTGCATCTCCCAAGACAGCGGGAACGGGGAAATGTCTCCGCTAGGATTCGGGCCGGCAGCCAAGGCTGCCATCCATAAAGGCGCCGTGAGCGAGCCAGTGAGGCGAGCGCACAGAGTTAAAATTCATGAGCCGCCAAACGCCAAGAGAGGAGTCCTGACCCGAATGTCATCCATCTCCGAGGGGATCGCGCCTACTGCAGTATCTGAGAATTTTGACCTTGAGACCTCATCCCTGACTTCCTGTCCTGATAGTCCACTTCCCGAGGTGCAGAGGCCGTTTGTAACAGAGCCGGATAGTCGGCTTCAACGCCCGCAGTCGAAATGGAAGGACCAGCAGAACAATACGGAGAGTTCCGACCCTGAGGAATCGGAGCAATTTGAGGAACTATCTGCAGGTCCAATCCCAGATGAGCCAACCGGCCTTGCGTCCCGTTTTCCTCCAGAAACTCTTCATCAAACTGAGTCCAATCCTTGGCCTCAGCATGTGTCTTGGACTAGACCCGAAGCTAAAGCCTGGCCTCCCTTCCCGCCGTCGTCCCCTGCCAGGGTTAGACGAACTTTGGAGGCACCGGCCAGCCCACATCCATCCAGATGCACGCAACCAACAGCGCGCTCGCTAGGGTGCCCGCGGAAACAGCTCACATCAATGAACACACCAATGGTGGATCGCAAACAGTCCGTCCCCTGGCAGAGGCAGCAGGTACAGAGTTACGGCAGCCAGGTCAAGGCCATACCGAGCGGAGTCTGCCTGTCTGACAGCTCGTCCAGCAGCGCCGGGAGCACCGACAGCCTGGAGTTTGTGCCATCCCACCCGCCACCTAGTGGAGAGGAGCGCGACGGCACTCTGCAGAGGGAGATGAAGGCTCTTTTTGACCACAAGATGAGGGAGATTCGCTGCAAATCGCCTCTATTTATGAGTGGTGGGTGCAGGAAAATATGTCATCGCAGGTGTGTAACTGCTTTCCACTAAATACTCTTTTTCTCTGACGTTGCAGATTAAATGAAGATGGGGCAGCAACAGGAGCGACAACGATGTTTTTACAAAAAAAGGTTAGAAAAAATGGGAAGACACAGAGCTCTGTAATGCAATCACCATCTTTTTTTGTCTTTTTCCAGAAATGTCTATGAGCAGCAAATCTATGTCCACGTCTGTAATGTTTACAACTGATACTATTTCGTACGAGAAATGTTTTGCAGGGGGTAAAACATTTTGAAATGATGTATTTGCCAACTGTACAAAAAAAAGGAAAATAACACTAGAGACTGCAGAGAAGAGGAAAAGTAGCAAGTACGTTATGTCATTTGTTAGATGTTGTAAGTAGAACATGTCAACTGTAAATATTTCCGCTTAACCTCTTTGCTGTTGTGGGTTTTTTTTTGCTTTTTCATTCAACCTTTAGCTTTCACGGAGAATAAACCCTCTCAAAAAACATCTCTCCCTCCTCTCCTCGCTAAATCATTAGTTTCCCGCACAACTCCCCTACGCCTTCTCTTTATCTTTTTCCACTGCTTCCGCTGGCGTGTTTGCATTGTTGATCTTCAAGCGCAGATTCAGCTCATCTGTCAGCACAGAGCACCAGGATTTCTGTGGGAGGAATATAAATCATTCCATATATACATATTTCATTGCACGTGCATTAGCATGACAGTATGTGCTGTCGCCCCTGTATGTCTGAATAACTGGAGGAGACTCGAGATTTTCCGCTAAGCTGACGCAATTAGCAGTTACACACAAGTTCTCATTAAAAGAGCAGTTCACACAATGACCCTCGGGCTCATGAAAGAAGTTAAAAGCCTCCAGCACCAAAGCACAAACACATGCTAAATTAAACAGGCTGCTCGCCTTAAGTTTCTGAGAATGTAACACCTGAGATGGCTCGTTTTCACCTGGCAGCCGCCGCGCAGGGGCTGAGTAAGTGCTCGTGTGCGTGCCGCTCACCTTCTGCTCGGCAGCACGACTGCGGCTCCTGGTGGTGAGCTCCAGAACAGACAGCAGCACTCCCAAGCCGAGGCCCAAGGCCAAAACCAGAAACATCCCCCTGAGACTGTGCGGCTGTGCAGCAGAAGCCTTGGCATTGTCTGCTAAGCAGCTGCTGGCCCACCACTTGCTGCGAAGGTAAGCCAGCTCCCCGGCTTCACTCAGTTGTAAGATTGCCACACTTAGGTTTTTTACGATTGGAGAGCCTTGAGGAAACAATTTGGACATAATTTTCTCTTTTTGCGAGGATATAATGACAGTCTCAGAGGAGTCCATTGATTTGAAAGTGAGCAGCCTCACCCAGGGTGGCAGCGATGCTGTATCCTCTCATGCCAATGACTTCGTGGGCTCGGACTAACTCGCAGTGGCGTGCCACCGCCAAGTCCAGAGACACAGACTCGCCGATAAAGGCGAAGTTCCCCTCTTTTGCACGCTGTACCCCCTCCTCCATGGATGACACGTAACTCTTGGCTCTCTCCATGTTTTCGTGGATCCTTCGGTACAGAGGGTTGTTTGAGTTCTAACCCCCGTAAAAAAAACAAAAAGGCAATTTCAGTGACTCACAGTAACTCTCAATTGTGTCTGGATGAATGGTTTCTCGCTGGTACACAGCTTAATAAATAGAAATCACCTTGAAAAAAGCCAGCGTGGAGGAGCCTGCCAGGCAGCCGTACTCAATCACGTCCTGATTGGCCAGGTCCTCAAAGCCTTTGACCGTAAACTGAGCGGACTCAGACGTCTGAGAGGAGTTGAGGTTGGAGAAATAACAAGCTAGGAGTACGACAGTGAACAACCACCAGCTGCAGCAGATGAGCCGGGCTGAAAGGGCTTTGGGGTGAGGACCAGCACCTGAAGACACAATAGAAATCAATACAAAGAAAGAGCTGAAAAGCACAGAGTGAAAGAGTTATAGAAAGGGAAACTAATGAGCACCGGGTGAGTGCAAAAATGCCTCCTCCTCTCAATTTGCCGTATTGTGGTGGCGCACAAGAGGTTTTGTTGATTACCTTGTAGAGTCAGAGCTCCAGCTGTGTACCAAAGGCAATGGAGGAGGCTGAAACTGTTCTGCTCGCTCTGGGGCTGGCTCCACTCGCACGGGCTCAGTCTGTGGGAGCGCAAATGTTCGCGGTAGTGTAGCGCAACTCAAAATTATTTCCATGTCCGCGCAAATACCAAAATAGCCATAGTTCAGCTCACAATGCCTTGGCAAGCAGGACGCCGACTGTCTCGAATTAGCGTAATTGCCTCACCAACCTTGCGGCCAAGCAGATGCAGGCAGCCGTGACCAAGTACGCCGCTAGGATGGCCAGCCAGGTCATCCCCGAGAAAGGTGTCAGGAAATCGAAGAACCCCGCCCCCTCGGAGGCCTCCTTCCTCAGGAGGATGCTGATCCCCGTCTGCATGAAGGGTTTGGTCATCGCTACGGCTTTTTCCCGAGCAGCGGTGAGAGTCAGCGGGGCGATGGCGAGGTCGGCCTCCTGTGTGGAGATGGAACCAGAGACAAGACGTGAACATGTGGTGTGTGGGCCCACACAAACCTGGAATTGATGATGGTGCAAGAAGGCTTAAGAATCAAAGGTACTCCGATATCTATACCGACTTCACAGCACTGCATCATCTACAGTATGCAGCGCACTGTCACACAAGCTCATTTAAGCGATCCAACATGGCCCAATTCTCATTTCACTCATCACACTACCAACTCCAATTATGTTGATCGCAATGGCTGCTATGTAGAACATTTAGGCTCCAGCAGATGGCTTTATTGTACGTCGATGCTTTCAAACGGCAGCGCTCGTGTACTCACGCCTCTCACCACCTCCCCGATCATGCCATTCCAGTTCCCGTTCTCATCCTGCCTGCCGTACGAATTATCTTTCACCAGGTGCACTCTGTACTTGAAGCCCACTTTCTTGGCAACTTCGGACAGCAGGTCCATGCAAAAGCCCTCCAGTTGGGAACCTCTTGTGGTCGTGTACGGCTCTTGCTGCAAGAGGACAAGACCAGGTGTGACGCAAAAAGTATATTTCATCTTTGTATCCATTACGAAAAATTAAGTGACACTGAGTACCTTTATTGTTGTGATTCTCAATTCCGACTGTGCATCTGTTGAGGAATACGATATTAGTGAATGATGAAGAGGAGAACAGGAATTGTGTACTGTAAGTGTGACAGTGAGCTACAGCCACAGCACTCAGACTCCACACAATGTACATCAAACAACAATTAATCCAAAGCAGTATTGGAAATCAATACGTAATGAGGATAGCCTAATAAACCGGCGTGACCTGGCTTGGCCTTGTTTGTAATGTATTGGCCATCCTTTAACCTCTGGGGGCCTCCGCACTGCAGCGATTGTGTGATGTTATAGTGGGGGGAGGCCTGCAGAGACCTTCCGGCATTCTCAAGATCTGAACCCTCTCATCTTCATCATGAGCACAGTTTGAATGGCACAGTGCATTTAAACCAGTGTGTTGTTACACAAAGAGTCTCAGTGCTGTGTTGCTGCGAGCCTGGAAAGTATTCAAACAGCATCAACAGTGGTGAGGCTCGCCAAGGTCTTGGGGATCCATCACCACAGGGTGATCCTGACAACCGTCGGATCCTCCTTTTCAGAAGATGACATGGCTTTCAAGTCTTTGGGCTCCTGACACTTAACGGCCACTCCAGAAACACTGGCCCTTTGTTTGGGCCATATTGATTTATTACCATTTGGAGAGAGTGTCAACTGACTTGCTTCCTTTGCTGCAGAAGTCGTTTTTTGGTATGTGCCAGATAGGATGTGGCGCTTCACTTTGATATTGAACCCAGCTGACAGTCTATGTATTTATGTCTTTTCAAGCCCGAGAAAAATCTATCAGATCCAGCAGTGAAAACATGAGGACTCTGGCATTGAAAACACACATGCTGCCACTTCAATGAATAACACAGGCAATGACCGGGTCAGACTATGAAATATTAGCATTGAGTGACAAAACACATTTCAGGAATTTTTCTGTTGCTTTTGCGCAGATGATGGTCCACAGTCCTAAACTATCTATGTGGTTTCAAGGTTAGATCTGGTGTCCGTAGCAGAAGTGCTTGGTCGCACAGTCTAAACAGAAAGTTTAAATGATGATATTAATGAAAACTTCCTTACCAGCAGCATCTATTCCCACGTAGAGGAAAAAGGACAGTAGTAAGGACCAGAGGTGGGCCCTCATTCTTGCTATTTTTATCCTAAAAATATATATAAGTACTATGTAAAGCTCTTAGATGTGCAAACATGCATACATATACATATTATAATCTGGACCAAACAAAAAATCCCTCAGTATCATACAAAGTAGTGAGGCATTTCAATGATATGAATATGCTAATTGTACCTGAGAGGAGTCCAAGATGTGATGCTGGGCTGGCGTAAGATTTCAGACCGACCGTAGTGTTCTGGGCGGTGGTTCCAGCACAGTGAGAGAGATTTCAGAGTCAAACTTTTTAAGGCAGCCTTGTTGGCCGTCTTAAAAAGTGTCTGTGGGTGGAGAATGTGGGATCATTCCGAAGGGGTGGGGAGAAATCTGCAATCCATCCACTGGAAGGATTGGCTGATCTAGGGGGAATCTGAGTTTAGAGCCAGGTTATTCAAACTATCTCCATATTAGAAATGTACATTTAAATGTGAAAGATCTTGACCAAGTATTTGATTCACAGTGAATACTCTCTTGAGACATAATTAGGTGTAAAATTAAACAAATAATGCATGAGACAACTACTACACTCTGCAAACACTGGCATTGGCAATGCAGCAGGAACAGTGCCACATTTTAGTATGCTCACACACTACTCACAATATCGCCTCCAACGCACCATAAAAGGATACATTTTATAACCAAAAAATGCTTTTCTTCTGTAATTTTCATCATGGCAAAATTTTGTAGGTCACAATGTCCCCTGAAAAAAGACAGACAACAGAGCCAAGTTGGGGATTCACAGGCTCTGTATACATTTTTGCCTTGGTAGGACTCAGAATGCAAAGCCATATGTTTATCAACCAATGATGGAGTATTTGTGTTCACTTTCACCTGTTCCAGCTAATTCAAAGTTTTGTGTATGTTTGGTGGTGCACCTAAATCAAGTGGGCTCTGGTTCACATTGTTAGCATCCTTTGACAACAGTCACATTTTTGGCATAATTGGACAGACGAGGAGGGTTGAGGAGAATGAGGGTGTTTTGCTCCCCGGCGGAGCAGACGGAGGGTGAATGGAGGGTAAAAGTGAGGGTCTTGTCTTTACCGACGGTGAGAGGCGCGCTAAAAGTCACCGTTGTTTTTCTCATCGCATTATTTCAGCGTGCGCTCCTAATCGAGTACGGTGACTTCAGTTGAGCACTTCAACCAATCAGAGACCAATGCGCCGTGCGCGCGAGGTGAAACCGAGCCTGCCAATTGGCTGAGGTGTTTTTTCCGAAGGGGCGTATTTTTCAAGCCATCTTGACTGAATATTTAGCCCCATCCAAGGTACATAATCTGATATCTAAACGGTTTTTCGGCCGTCAGGCTTAAGATCCACAACGGTGGAAATATTGGAAGCATAGTAATGAACCCGAGTAGAGACTATGTCTCTGTCCGAAGTCACAGGAGAGGACTGAAGCGCTGAAGATGACGCTGTCGCCCCTGAAATTACCGGCTAGCTGAGCTAAGGCTAGCATGTCTGCCGTCCGCCTCGGCTGTGGTCTGTCACTTGCTGACAGTTAGCTGGGCGCCGATTTTCTGTTAGACACCGCAGAGGACGATAAAATAAGGTAAACTGCGCATATGTATGCAATGTTTAGTCTCGGCTCGAGGAATTTCCATTTTCACACGAGTTCTGTACGTGTCTCTCCACCGTTTTAACAGTATCTCACATAGACAATCTTTTCGCAGGGGTCTACAGTACAAAGCGATAACCGGAACACTGCAGTAGTTTGCAGTTATATATGCGGTGTATTTGTACGATTTGGCGCGGTCGAAACTGTGAAAATTTCTCTCTGGTTGTTGTTTGGGAGTGTAATTGGACTGCTGATCAACTTGTAACACAAATGTTATCTGTGCTGTTCTATGCTTAAAATGGCTGACAAAGATACTCTGGTGGTTGGTATTTAGCGCTCTGCAACCAAACTACACACAGCAACAAAGGCGAAAAAAAGCTGATGCTGACATGTGATTGGCTTTTGGGAGCATGACAATGTGATTGGCTTTTGAGTCAGCCAATGGTATCGCAGCTGGGATGCGCGTACGGCAGACCAGTGTGTGTGTGTGTGTTGTGTGTGTGGAGTAGTTGAGGTAACGCTGTGGTAATGACAGCAGCTGACCTCTTTTCTATGGTAAATATTGGAAAGCGGCACCACCAACAACATTGCGCAATAGCCGCTGTTGACGTTTAGTCATTGTTGACGGCGTTTGACATACCCGCAAAGCGAGTGTGAAGAGAAGTCATGGAAACTGCCGAAAGAGACAAAATACTCTATTTTGTACTCGCCTCATTCAATATTGTTTCGTTTTAAAGTAGCACATTGACTTCAGCGTTGCGGACACTCAGTGTACAACTGTACACTTGTACACTGTACACGTACTACTAGTTGTTACTTTTAGATTCAAGTGCATATGTGTCTCAAATTTCAGGATAGTAATTGACCTCAGAAACGACTCGTACTCATATGGGTAATATTCATTGCAAAAATTGTAATGCTGTCAAAATGAGTTGCAATCATTTGTGATGTGTTATTCATCTCACAAACAATGTCTGTTTTTGAATAGACAGAATTGTCTTTTTGAAGAAAAGCTTTTAGGTAAGTGCAGTATCCAAGAGGGAATGTTTGATGAAGATGATGGTTGAAAGTACTGTAACAGCATGGGTTGTACAGTTGTTAATTTAGTACATAATACTGCATACTGTTACTGTTAATTAAGATACTGCATTTAGATACTGCATCTCAGAAACGGTGTAAATACAGAACACTATCAAACACTAAACTGTAGTGTAGCGTATTTGTTTTTAACACTGTCACTGTCATCCACTGCTTATTCAAAAACTCTGGTGATTTTTTTGTTGCTACTAGTGTTTGCCCTCTGATCTTTCTGTCAAGTTTTTATAGAAGATGATACTGTTAATACTGGCATTTACTGAAACCTGTTTCCTATGTCTGTCAGGGAGCTGGTGTGACGTCTCATGCAGAGGGCGAGGAGACGGGAATGTAAGACTGTTGCTAACAGACTCACGATGGGTAGAGGCCGAGGCAGAGGGAGGGGACGCGGCAGGAGCTCAGCCGGCCAGCTGCGGTCCCCCTCGCCTTACAGACTGCAGTTGTCTCCATCGCGGGAGACGCTAACCTACGCTCAGGCACAGAAAATAGTGGAAGTGGACCTCGACGGGAGACTGCACCGAATAAACATCACGGATCCTCTGCCGATCATCACCGAGGACGAAATGATGGCGCAGGACATGGTGGAGTGCAACAGCAACAAAGAGAACAGCGAGCAGACCCAGAGCAAAACCAGGTCGTGGCGGAAACCCTCCAACCTCAAAGGCAGAAGGAATGGTAAAAACGCGTCCCACCAGAACCAGCGCCAGCACACCACCCAGACTCATTCCTTCCAGCAGCCCTCCCACCAGAGCGCTCTGCCCGAGCCCACGTTCCGCACTCTGAATTCAGTGCCCTCCTCGGACGCCCCGCCACTGCCAGCGGCCTATTACCGCTACATGGAAAAGTCTGGGGAGGAGCAGGACAGCGTGGCAGAGTACGACATGGACGAGGAGGACCTGGCCTGGCTGGAGATGGTCAATCAAAAGAGAGTCTCTGACGGTCACGCCTCCGTCCCGCCGGACACCTTTGAACTGCTGATCGATCGCCTGGAGAGAGAGTCCATCCTGGAGTCCCGCAACCAGGCCCTGTCCCAGAGTACTGTAGACGAGGACGCCTTTTGTTGCGTCTGCCTGGATGACGAATGCCTCAACAGTAACGTCATCCTCTTCTGCGACATCTGCAATCTGGCGGTGCACCAGGAGTGCTACGGCGTGCCCTACGTACCCGAGGGCCAGTGGCTGTGCCGCTGCTGCCTTCAGTCCCCCTCCCGTCCCGTAGACTGTGTGCTGTGTCCCAACCGGGGTGGTGCCTTCAAGCAGACAAGCGATGGACGTTGGGCTCACGTTGTCTGTGCCATATGGATCCCTGAGGTGTGCTTTGCCAACACAGTGTTCCTAGAACCTATAGAGGGGGTGAAGAACATCCCAGCTGCTCGCTGGAAGCTCACCTGCTACCTGTGCAAGCAGAAATGCAGGGGAGCCTCCATTCAGTGCCACAAAGCCAACTGCTACCGCGCCTTTCACGTCACCTGCGCCCAGAAGGCCGGCCTCTTCATGAAGATCGACCCGGTGCGGGAGACGGGCGTCAACGGCACCACCTTCTCCGTGAAGAAGACCGCCTTCTGCCAGCACCACTCTCCGGTCGGGACGCGGAGGGACGGCTCGGGGGACGAGTCGGTAGAGGGCCGACTGGTCGGGGGAAGGGGTAACCGGGGTCAGAAATCGTACACTCAGAGTCCCCCGTCGCCGCAAAACAAGAAGGCCTCGAAGGGCCAGAAAAAGAAGCCCAGGAAAGGGGGCAGGGGGTCGACACGCCGCTCAAACATGCCTGTGCTGCTCGTGCCTCAGATTCCTTCTCACAGGTGCGTCACTCACACCACTGCTGACGATTTCAAAGATAACACCGTGTTCATTCATTCAGTTATTTTTGGTTTTAGCCACAGGTCGCAGCATGCAGAGTATTATGGCTGGCAGCTCAATATTTCGCCCTTTTTACATTAATCACATTGTCATTATTCATCCTCTATTTTGACGCTCTGATCGATGTGTGAGTAACCGTGTGTGTCTGTAGGCTAAACAAGATCTGTACGGGAGTCGACGTCCAGAGGAAGAATCAGTTCATGCAGAGGCTTCACAACTACTGGTTGCTGAAACGACAGTCGCGGAACGGAATGCCGCTAATACGTCGACTCCATTCCCACATGCAAGCTCACAGGACAGCAGAACAGGTGAGAGACGATTGAGAAGGTGTGGTATAACGTCTGTGATCCGTGACAAAAAGGCCACGGTGAGGATCTGTGTAACTCAGTTCAATGTTATTTGTTTAGCGCCAAATCACAGCAGAAGTTATCCTCAGGCGCTTTCCAAGATAGAGCAGGTTGAGCTCCTCAACATTTAAATATTCAAACTCTTTGAGATAAACACACATAGAGCCGTCATATCGCACCAGTGGCAATGAAAAGATCGACCGCAGATGCGATACGAGCTCAGTCACAGAAGGAAATAAACCCGTATCTCAGGGTAGCAATGTACTTTGCACATTTTCATTTTCCTATTCGAGGTACAACTCTATTTTAGAAGTGCCAACTGCACAGCCGTTCTCTGCCTCAGATCATTCACAAATTCTGGGAATGAGATTTCCCAAGAGCATGATTGATGCTTTTGCCTTCTGCACCACGTTTTCGAGGAAATGAAGAATAGCACTTGTCGTGGAGAAGGTGGGGTGGAAAGAGAATGTCTCGACAATGTCATCTGAAACCAAGCTAATTACAGGAAACACACATTTTAATGGGTTTTCAAGGTGACTCTGAGTGTCTGATTGCACCGTGCACGCCGCTCTGCTTCCAGAAGGAGCCCGACGAGAAGCTCTGCGCAGCCAGAGAGGAGCTGCGGTACTGGCAGAAGCTGCGGCAAGACCTGGAACGAGCCCGGCTCCTGGTGGAGCTCATCCGCAAGAGGGAGCGGCTAAAGAGAGAGCAGGTGATCAGGGGGAGGGAGGCTTCTCTGGATGTCGCTCGATGTTGTTATTCCCATGCGGTATTTGATAGTCTGGTCTGCCCCCCCCCCCC
>OMPJ01010630.1:0-18950 GCA_900312935.1 Carapus acus
CCCCCATCAACCACCATACCTTTTTCTGCCACCCAGTCTGTGCAGGGGTTTGTCGTCTCACCACGTCTCTAAATAATGCACACTGTGTATAATGATTCCATTTTGGCAGTCTATGGTCAAATGCCAGCATCCCAACTTTTAATTTCTGCAACGTCCATGGTTCTGTTGTTGTTTCTGGGCTGTACAGGCAATGAGGAAATAATAACGTTGGCATCTGTGGCTAATTTGCGCGGCTGCTCCTGGGACCTGCTGGGCGGTATGACAGGAGAGGACGTATTTTATTTATGCCTGACCTTTTTTCACTGCTGCTCCCCGATAACAAACAGGTAGTCTGCATATCAGCTCTGCCATATTTGGAGGCAGAGCAATGGGCTTGTGTTGTGTCTAAATGTAGATAAAGTGTTTTTTGTCGCAGCCTGACTTTGCGCTGCAGGCCTCTCATCACCTCAGGCCATATCGCCCCTATCAGCCATAAGCCCTACCCTTTGCTGCCTGTGCGTATGTGTGTGTATGTGTGTGTATATGTGTGTATATGTGTGTGTGTGTGTTTGTGTGTGTTTGTGTGTGTGTGTGTGTGTCCACGTGTGACTTTGGACAGTACTTAAGGTCTCTTTCTCCCTTGCATTCACTCTCTCTCTCTCTCTCTCTCTCGCTGGTGTGTCTCTCGCTGGTGTGTCTCACTCTCTTGCCTGTGGATCTGTGGGTGTTTGTCCTTGGCATATAATTAGCGTGTCCAACCCAGACAGCTCTTGTTGGCAGCGTCGCTGCTCCGAAGGAGAGAGAGAGAGAGGGGGAGTGAGAATTTAATAGCCTGTTGCATATAGCTGCATTATCCCACCTTAAATTTAATGGGTTATTGTGATACACCCCCACCAGACACAGATTTGAGGGGTCCTGTCTGACACTGCGCTTGGGTGGAGGGGGGGGCAATAGTGAATGGCAGGCGTGGGGGTGTGTGTGTGTGGGGAACTTTATAGGTTATTTGGTCTTAGATCACACCTGGGCCCCTCCAGCCTTGATGCAGTATTGCTTGGGTTTTAAAATTGATGTGTGTGCTTCCATCTAAAGGACTGTCAAGAGGAAAGAGATTTATTTATTTATTTATTTATTTATTTATTTCTAAAAACAATCCCCCTCCTCTGAGCCAGGCAGCCATGTCGGCGCAAGAAGGGAATCCAGGATCATTGCTCGTCATGGTGGCGCAGGATGATTCTGACGCAGATATGAATTTTATTTAATGCGAATGACATCCCGATTGTGCAAATGCTGACCCCGCTATGTAATGAGGTCATGTATAAATAGTTGTATTGACCTGACTTTCTGCATGTATGCCTCCGTAAAACTAGGCTGATGTTATTTTTCACTGCTGCTGAAATGCCAGGACCAGGGTTAGGCGAGAGAGAGAGAGAGAGAAAAAAAAAAAGCCAGCTTGCACATTGAGGACAATAGATCAGTGCCGCGGAGTGAATTGTTTACTTTTCTAGGAACTGATTTGTAGATTTTAGAGCTATTTTTCTTCGGTTGGACAGCCTTTTTGGCTGGTAAAGCAAACGGCTCCATATCTCTTCTCACAGCTTTACAATGAAACCCCTGTGTGCCTTGCTTGCCCGGTCTCTTTATTGTTCAGTCCTGTTTTCGATTTTCGTCTGCTTCTGTGGCTCTTCCCCTCCTGCTTCTTTGCCTCACTACATTAAGCCAGGTCATGTTATTGGACAGGTTTGTTTTGAAGTTCTGCATTGTAGCACACATGGCCCCTCGAATATTAAACACAGACTCTGTGTTTGCAAGGTGAAAGTTATGCACTCAGCAACATTCATATTAGTAGATTGATTAATTTGTGTTGTTTTTGTCCTCCATGTATCATTGGTTAGGAACAGCAGAACAGCCTTTGCTCCCAGGGTCAAACTGGGAAACTAATACCATGGATGAATACATTAATGAGACCATATGAGCAAACAGAAAACACCTCAGCCGGACAGAGCCAACTACCCCAACGTCCCTCTCGCCTGCTGGCAACCACCATTTGACAGCTTTAGCACACAGACTTGCAGCTTCATACAGGCGCCACCACATTCAAGCTGATATTACCGGCTGTCATACCGTTATTCTTCCTGTTCGGACGATGAGGGAGAAATTTGAGGCAGAGACACACTAATTGTAACACAGATACTGTAACTGCATTTCACAAACGCCAATATCCTGCTGTGGAGGAGGCGGCCACCTCCCCCATGAGGCCACGACGACTATTGTGTTCCAGTGGTGGCTTCAATTTCAACACACCAGCGCTTCTCAGGACGCTTGCCTGCAATCACTGACAGGGACTGAGAGTCCAGGGAGTCCTATCTTGTGATATTCTATGTCTGTCTCCCTAATGTGTCCTCTACTACCTTCTTATTCCCAATACCTCTACATGTGTTCTATCTGTCTCTCCATGTAAAGATGGATGAGCTCTTGTGGGTTGAAGCAATTATTGATGTGTCGTAATTGAGCAAATGGCGAGCAACGTTGATGCTGGTTTTAAAGTTTGAAGGCCATTCTCCAGAGTGACCTTCCTAACGACAATCACAAGTACGTTTTTTTTTTTTTCTAAGTTTTTGATGGATCTGCTCTGTCATTTTGTAAAGAAAAAAAGGATCATCACTTGCGCTGTATTTGTCAATAAGCCCTTTTGATTTTAACATCAGTGATGGCCAACGCAGCATTCCGAATCCCTGTCCAATCTTTCCACTCATCACATGGGCCGACACAGAAAACCGTGTTAGTCGTCTAACTTGATCTACGCTTCCAGGACCTAGAGGACAGCAGTGCCTGAACACGTATATTATGATGGACCTACAGCAATTTCTGCTCTCCATTTCAGCATACTCTCAGTGCTACCAGTGACACATTGGTCTGCAGCCGGCACTGTCTGGGTTTATATTTTCCCTCTCCCCCTCTGTCGATATTTACTGAGGCATTAAAGAGCTTGAAGCATGTCACCGTTTTATTTCCTGTAGCACTGCCTGCTCAGCAGGACAGATTCTGGAGGTGGGAGAGATTTTACTCAAGGGTACTGCTGCGACAGTAAGCTGAAGGCCTGCCCATGACACTTTGAAAATAACTGAATGTGAATCCAGTTCACTGCCAAGCCGATGATGTCCAGGGATGTGCGTTGAAACCTGTTGGATTTAATTTTGCTGCAACAACTGTGTAAATATTGTTATACGAGGCACAACCACAAGTCCAGTTTGTATTCAAATTTGAGATCTCTCATGAAATCAGGCTTTGGAGTCCCCTGCTGTCTTCAGGAGATGGTTATTGATAGTTACTGCCCTCATACCATTAAATCCTCTCATCCTTACAGGGTCTGCTTCTCGTCACCCATGTCAGTGCCTAGCTAGGCGGAGCTTAATCTTAACTCCCTGTTTTTCTCCTCATTAGATTTTTTTTCTTTCCTATATTTCATTTGTTGGTGGCTTTGGATTGCATTTTCTCCAAGTGACCGAATGTACTAACTCAGCAGTTGCCAAAAGCAACTCACTAATGCTCACTATTGGTGGCACAATTTTCACTTAGTTTGAACTGAATGACACAAAAAAGTGCCAATATCACAATGATTTTGGGAATGGTCCAATCAAGCTTTTGGCGATCACTCGCTCAGGATTTGAGGACAGATTTCACATCCTATGGTCCTTATTCTCATCAGTCACCAGCTTTGTTCAGCAGCAACTCAGGAAACAATGAGGGCCTCTTTGCTTTGGCAGTGCTGGATGTTATTTTACCAGCCTCTCTGATGAATCACCTCTCTGCCCTTTCACCCCCGGGGCAAGAAAAGAGTCCAATCAGCTAGTGGGAGTGTTTTTCGTCTGTGAGCATCAGCCCATGGGTTTATACAAACCATTTTGACGAGTTTTCTTGCACTGGCCAAACAAACAAGTTTTGTTGAGCTGCAGAACCGTGTCACTGTTCTGTGTGGTGAGTCGCCGGCAGGAGCCTTTTCACATCTTGGAGGGCATGTGAGATACATTTGATATTGATAAAAAGCATTTCATACAGAAACCTGGCAAGAAAGACTGCCTCCTTTTGCTTAATCTGTAGTTATTTTGTTGCCCCACACTTTCAGCATTTGACGCATCCGCTGCAGTAACACAGGTCTCCAAGTACTGGAGCAGTATCCTGCCAAACTCCCAGCACAGCCTGTCACACACTCAATCCAGACCCCCACGTCCATCTCGCATCACAGTGTCAGCTGCTCCCTCCAACACTAAGTGTTTTAAGCATTGTGACCTTTGTCAAAGATAAGCTTCCACCGGCTGACGTGAAGAATTTGGAATAACGGCCTCAGCCATTAATTTATGGCATTGCTAACCATATGAGGGCTATAAGCCAAGGTTATTGACCTTTCACGGCTGTCAGTAGTGATAGAGGTAGCCAAATCCAGGAGGAGGATGTGTTGGGCTTATTAAACCACGTCAGGCTTTGAGTCGAACCTCAGGGACAGACGTTATTCTCCAATTCACCTTTTATTCCAACTGTTGCACAGCTTTGTTTGCACCAATTATTATGCAGAGATGAAGCACACTGCCGCATTGGACATAAATCCATATTAATGTAAGAACCATAGATATTGAATGTGTAACTCTCTTGCACTTACTTGGCCTTCTGTTCATGCAGCTGCTCTCTCCTCAGAATAATACCTCAACAAACCCTCCTCAGAATAAACTGGTGAAAAAATGTTTAATGTTTGTTGTATTTTGCAGAGGTGATAACATGAAAGATTTTTGTAACCTTAATCTGATGGTTGGTAATTTTATACATCAATACAGCCAATTTAGCTGCTCAACCTTTCATTTTGACATTCATTTATACTAAAACAAGAATTTTAAAAAGCCCTGGGACTGCTCTTAGCCTTGGTTAACAATTGGTATTTGTGGAATGAAACATAAATTCGACCCTGTCTGTTTCCAGACACTAAAGGAAGAGATTGGGTTTAAGCAAAATGACATGATAGCAAAAAAGGAGAGGCAAAAATTATTGAATGATGAGGCACATGAAAAGCGCTCAGGTCCATATGAAACATTTTTGTGTTGGAGCAGACATCGCTAGAATGCAGACTCTTCATCAGAACACACCGCAAAATCAGGCAAAATACGCCTTGCAGTGGTGGATTTGAGTGGAAGTCATAATTATTAGATGAAGGGTTCTTTTGATTCTGAGTGACTGATCTTAGTTCTTATGCAGAGGTAATTAAATCTGCGCCCGCAAAGCTCTTAAGATTTCATTTAGTCACAAATCTTGGTGATTTGTGATGCAAGTGCCCACAATGTTGAGGCCAGGGAGGAAACCAAACCAAGCTACATACATGGAAGCTGCAAAGAATTCTCCTTGGCATGGGTAGCAGGAGAGCCATGGATAGAAAGGATTGACCACATGTAATTCTACCTCTATGGAAGATAGCAGCTTGTAAAAACACTACGGGAGGTGATGTAGTTGCACATTTACACTGGATCAACACACTATTATTTTTTCCAGGCCCAAGCTTTGCGTGTGTGTATACATGTGCCTAGTCACACTCCTTCCTCCCAGCGATTCAGCTAAAAACCATTTTTATTGACTCTTTCGGGGCTTATCTCGGCCTGATGCATGGCTATGTACTGCAGGACCACAATCCCGTCCCTGTGGAAATGAGCAATAGATGAGGGGGGAAAACAGAAAAAGGGTGTCATAAATGTGTGTTATTAGAGGGGTGCGAGTAAAGGAGATGGCGAGAGAGCCTCCCACAGGAGATCCCACTGTAAAGACCATTTTTAGATATTGCAGAACCAAAGCTGTCCATGTGTTTAGTAATTTGTGCATAGACTTAAGATACTACACAAGGCCTGTACCACGAGATCATTTGGAAAGTGAGCATGATGTCCAGAGTTGCTGCACACCACCATCCTTGCGGTATTCATTTAGATGAGCTTGTTGAATTTTCCAAGTGTTCGTGTGCTAACAATATAGTAGCCAGGGGATGAGGCAAAAAGGACAACTCGCTGTGGTATTGATGTGCAACACATAGTACTATTATGCGTGTTTTGGTGTATTTGTTTCAGTCTGCACTGCTATGCATGACTCATTTATTTGTAACAGAGAAAATACTGTATGTCTCTGCTTTAGCTTATGATCTGGGACCTTATAGCTCATTTAGTAATTTTGGCTCAGATGTCCCATGCTTGCTATGAGCAAACACATTGTAAACACAAAGTTCTGCATTGTCAGCTCAGTGCAGAACTGTGTAAAATTACATTCTCTGGTTTATGCTCGTATGAATGTGTATATTTTATAATGCCATGTACACGGCATGTCCTTGTTGACAGTGGGATAAGTGTTCGCTTACTCAGGCCCACTGGGGCTGACACACTTAAGTGTGTTGTTTCGCTGCCATTTGTAAATACATTCGTACAATCCGAGATGTTACTGCACCTACACAAAAAACACATGCGCACGCATACACACACACACCTTGATGTCAAATCAATCATGTTATTGGACGGTATGTTATCTTTTGTGCTATATTTTTAGGTTTTTGTGGATGATCAATCACTATTTTTCACGACTGAATATCATGGACATCTTTGTTTTCATCCTTTCAGGGAGATCATTCTGTACAACTGAATTCTTTCACAAATAGACTTGGAACACTGGTGACAGTGTCTTTCCTTTTATTCAAATAAGTTGCTCATTTGGGGGGAAAAAAAATCGACGGCAGTTAGCTGAGTACAAGTTCTTTTAATCAAGGACCACCCTAATGAGCACAATCCCCCACAAATCCCCCTTGCTCCTTCCTTTGCCATCTCCAAAGACAGTGGGTGAGTAGCCAAGAGCATAAACCAGGTTCACACACACACACACACACACACACACACACACACACACACACACTGGATGTCTTTAGTGTGGGGCCGTATGGAACAAATAGTGGGAAAACAACTGTGGGGAGCCTATTTGAATGTTGCCCCACTGTCCGACCAAGAATGCGTTGTCTTGGAGAGGTGGGGTCAAAAGACACAAACAGGCCTTTGTCGAGCCAATGCATTATTTTGTGCCTGGTCACTATAGTGGGCAACACTGGCACACATTGTTCCTAAAGGCAAATCGTATACCATCGACTAGTCGAAAACAAATTGTGTTTACGTAAAATGAACCACAAAGATAAACGTTGTATTTTAGGCTGGTCATAGTTCCCTAGGGGAAAACAGATTTGTAATAATAATCCAATACAGTATGACATTTCCAATAAATAAATAAACAACAGCAATTAACACACAAGTCAGCCAAAACACTTCTGTTTTGGCTAAACTTATGTTCAGCAAGATGTTAGTGTGCAATAAGACTGCACAATTAAGTGTTCTGCACATATGTGCACAGCCATGACCCAGTTGTTAAATTTCCACAAGCTGTTGTTGTTGTGGTTGGTTATCTAGAAACAAAATGTCAAATGTGTGTCGACTTGGAGTTTGATGATGCATTAAAAATTGTGTTAGATGTTAAAAGTTATCAGGGTAGCTGCATAAAAATGGTTGCATTGCGTTTGTTAGATACGCACACAGCTGCAGTCCAGGGCACTCGAAATCAGTGCCAGGAGGACAAAACATCTCTCATCCCATCATGTACACACAATTATTTGCAATATGATTCTCGATCATCTCAAAGATGAAAGCGTGGAGGACAAAATATGTTGCAGAAGCTCTTACTCGGAGCACTTTATGAGGAGGGCTGACTCAAAGTGCGTTGTTGTGGGTGTGCGTGCGTGCATGCGTGCAGTAGATTGTAGGTATTGGACCCCACTGACAACTGAATTGGGTCACAGTCACGGGCGACGTCCCACCTGCTCTCACTCCATCGCCTGACTGTCCCCAATCCATGTTTATCAGTGTTTGTATGCGTTTCTCGGTATGTGCCGTGCGCAGAAAATACAATTGCACTGATTCATGTGGCGATGAGGGCACATACTGTACATGTGTATGTTTGTGAGACACTATGCCTGCCCCATACTTTTTTTAAATTTTTTTTCCTTCGAACTGTTGTTCCATTTCTGCCGCTATCTCCCACTCGCCACCACTTCTTGCAAATCCACTCTCAGCATGCCGCACAAGCCGGCTGGCCCGATGGCTCCTTAGTCGCTTATCGTGCCTTCCACGAGACCACCGAGGGGTCTAACCATGTGTACACAGGCAGCTGTGCACCGCTGTTAAACTCCATTCTGTGCGGGATAAGTGGGGATTGGCATGTTCTGCGCCCCGTCTGAGCGAGTTTCATCTGCTTGCAAACGTGACAGCTGGGCCGAGCCTTTTTTTCACTCCTCCACCATGACAACACAGCAGACAGGAACAAGACACAGAGAGAAAGAGATGGAATGGGGTGGGGTGCACGGTGTGAGGTGGGGGTGCACCGGTGCGCTCCAGGGGGTGGTTGAGAAGCAAAGCAACGTCTGCACATATGTTTGGAGTTAGCGTAGACGTAACTGTTTTCCACAGCGGCCTAACATATTAAAGATGCACAGCTAGCCGCTTGGCCCTCCTCCTTTGCTCTTGGGGCTGTAAACACAGTGCTGTAATGGGAGGAAGGGCATAAGACGAGTAATTTATGTGCAGAGGAGATGGCTGAGATGAGCCCTCCCTCTGGGATTAATGGGAGTCTCTGTCTCTGTTCACAGGAAATATGAAAGGCCCTTTGTTGGCAGAGGGCTTGCCGCTGCCAGCAAATAACTACCCCCTGTCATATCGAGAAATCCCCCCACCTTCCAAATTCATTGCCATCTATCCTGCTCATCCTTCAACCCCCTTTTTTTATTCTTCCGCTCTTCCCTCTGTAAGCCTCTGTGTGTTTTGTGTCTAAGTCGCTCATTTATGATTCTGTGCCAGCGCCCGCCGCACCAAGGCCCGGGAGACACTAGCTCACGTTGTTAGCATTCACTGTCACTTCTAGACGACGGATGAACGAGTGGAGGAGGATGGGAGAGAAATCACGGCGTCCAGGCAGTGACTGACACGCTCACCTGTGATGCTGCTTTTTTTGTCCCCCAGTCATCCAAAGAAGGCATATGATTCTGAGTCCTGCCAGCCAACCAGGCAGTGGACTGTTTTCTTTTTTTGTGAATGGCTAGCCAACGGGCCATGCCAGTTGGTGAGAGTTTATTTTTGGCATTTGTTGTGGTGGCTAAACGCACCTCTTAAGAGATCACCGAATGAAGAACGGCCTATTGGCGAGGGGAAACGACCGTTTGGCACCATGACCGGCAGTGTGTGTTTCATCAGGTCACACGTTGGGCCTCTCACACCTGCGGCTCTAGACAGGATGAACGGCATTTGGCAGCCTTGAATATCTAAAAATGCCTTTCTAGGAGAACAGTCAAAATGCTGCAGATTCTTTTCACCCCGCTGATATGTTTTTTGAATTCTTTTCACCCTACTGATATGTTTTGCACATATGCAAAAGCAATAATGTACATCAGATGAATTGTCGTGTCCATTATCAGCCCCACAGCAGAATCATTCTCTAGCAATCTTGTTAAGTACACAGTTCAAGTGTGTTTGTACTGAAATCCTCTTTATTCCTTAAACAAGGCTTCCATCATAACCTGTGCACGCCTGGCTCCTCCTTGCTGCATCCTGGCCAGACAAATTTTCAAGCAAGGCATAACACCTACACATAACGTGGCTATGTCCTGACGGAATGTGTGAAAACATACTTTGCTGAACGTATTCTGTTGAAGAATTTCAACAAATACAACTCCCTTAGTTCCAGAGATGAAGCATCGCTGTCATCGTTTTAGCCGTCCATGATCGTTTCAACCGTGTTTACCACCTCAGCCCGAGGAGCTCCATCTCTGAGAGCACATAGTATATTGGCCCCACATTGATGTCCTCAGGCTGTCTCCGATGGATTTGACATGGATAACACTGATGTGTTTGAAGCAAAGGTGGAAGGGGAGGGGCTGGAGGGTTGAAGGTGGGGGAGGTTGGGGAGTTTAATAAAGGCAGGAGACCCCCAGCAGAAGCAGAGGGAAGAAAAGTGAAAAGAGAAGGCAGCTTAGATGAAGAGGGCTCAACTTGGCTAGAGACACTGTTGTCATGGGCAACTAACAGGCTTTGCCTTCCTTTCCCCCTCCCTCAGACCGAGGAGGTATATACTGGGACCCCCAAGGCAAACACTCCACGCAACTGGACCAACCACTACTTGCGCACACACTTTGGATCCAGCATCAGCACCTGACTTATAACTTCTTAATCGTTTTGTTTTTCTGGACTCGGAGTGGTATGAGCTGTGATGAGTCACACAGTTGTCTGTTACTGTATACTTTAATCGACATAATGCTGAAGTCATTTGTTTGTTTAATTTGCAAAGCTGAGAGAGCTGATGGCTGGACCTGCTTGATAGTGGTGGTAGGGATGGGATGGGGTGGGGTTAATGGTCATACTCTGGAAGAGAAAAGGCTTATTAGGTCTGATGGGCCTCCTGTCTCATATAACCTAATGTGGCTATGATAGACTGAGGATTCCCGCGTTGGCTACATCAGACCTATAAATCGAAGCATATTCCCGCTGCCCTGGGCTTTGTAATTGCCCATTAGGGGCCATGATTCTAGATCGAGGGGCCAGATGTCCCCAGTGTGGCTGAGGGTCCTATGTGGATCTACAAGGGTATGGGAGATGCAAGAGGACTAGCATGGATTGAACACTACCCCTCATTACAGTGACTTGCAGACCGATACAAGCCTCTTGAATGCTTTTACCAGCGAATCCCCACAGTTTGCCCACTACTCGTCAGCTGTAAAATGGGAATTGAGTTCTGCGGAAATTCTCCACTGTCATAATATGTGGCAGCACCAGCTGTCTGTCCTGGTTTAAATCTAACCCTTGGGCACCACTCCCTTCACACACCACCCCTTTAGTCTGGTGTACTCCATATGTAACATTGATCTTAAAAGAGTGGCTCCCACTGGTCTCGTTGAGTAGAAAACCCTAGCCTGATTGATTGGGACATATGGGGGACGGAGGGTCCAGGGACATCAAAGATTGCAGTATTTGGTGTAAGATCACACGACCTCAGAGATGTTCTAATGATTGATTTACAATGTAAATGGGATGTCTCGTGTTACCACCCCCTTGTCGTTACTCATCACTCTGTGACCCTGTGTAGTAAATGGGCAAATGTTTACATGCGTTCATACAACAATTTGTCACAAAATAGGGATCTAATTCACTCCAGGCAAGGGGCATCATGTTTCAGTGTCATCTCTGCTTGGCAGAGAATGCTCATACCTCTTGGAACAGCCCCGTGTCTTGTTTTTGTTTGGTCCATAAACCCTGTGCACAGCTGTCGTGGGAGCACGTCGAGGGGTCTTTGCAACAAGAAGATGACCTCTTAATGTGGATTCCAGTCGAGCAGAAAGACAAATGTTTGTTCTTGTAGGTCCTCCCTGGTATCCTGGGTCACTGCAGTTGTTGGTGTTATCTTGTCGCTGCACAATGCCTGCAGTGCCATGTAACAAAATATCTGCTCCCACCCCACGCACTGTCTTCAATAGATCCACTGTTATTATGACTCAAGTTGGCACTCTTGATCATCAGATCACAATCGCTGGTCCCCTCTCCCCAAGTGGAAAACAGCAACTGTGGTTCCTATGAATGGAATGCCTTAATCATGTCTCGATCTGATAGTGTTAAACTAAAGAGATAAAACATGTTTGGACCTCAGCACATATTTGTGCATGTATCGGTAATTTATTCTGTTTCTCCCCCAAAAAACTCTGCTTCACTACGCTTGGCTTATGTGCAAAATTCCACCCCCTCCTACCATTTCATCAATTTTATTGTGTTCTGTGTTTTTGTGGAATGTTATGGCCTCTTTGCATTGTAGTCATTATGAGCGCAAATGGAAATCTTATTTACACTGCGTGGGCTAAAGTGTTGGCTAGTGTCGCCTAAGTGGTCTCTTAGTTTAGTTTGTTCCCTTGCCGACTGGCACTTTTCTGATGGATAATCCTTTTAATTTGACAACTCAAGGAAGAAACCCCACAATTTCCACTACAGAGCAGGATGCTACAAACCAGCAATGAGCAAATTCTCCCTTTACTCCTGAACGCCGTAGATACTCCCAACACCCATTCTCTGCCTGGCTCTTTCCCCCTTGTTTCACAAAGCTTTTTCCTCCTTTTCTTTACTTCCCTCATCCTCATTGCACAACTCTCCTTCCTCTGACTCTCGGGTGGAAACTGATGCGCAGAGAAAACGCATCAGGTTACAGCACCAGTAGTAGGATTCTTTTCAAAAGGTGAAACTTGTGAATAGTGGCGCAGCAGTGGCGGAACGTTGCACACCCCCCGAGAAGAGACACTCCCCGCTTTACTGCTAGGCTGAAAGCATTCAGCCATTGCCCATTGAGGCCCTCTCACTCAAAGGGATTTGTGATGGGGACGATCTTTGACCCCTTTACGCCCACATTATGCAAATGAGTTAACAAAAAGAGAGGGATCGTACAATTAGTTTTCTAGTGCATTTGTGTGTTTGTGTGTCTGTGTGTGTGTGTTTGCGCCTGTGCACGCATGCAAGCATTTGTGCTGTGTTTATAGTATATAGGAGTAGAAAGTGCAAACCAAGTGTTTTTGTTTTTAGCAGCAAATTGGCTATTTGTGTTTTCACTACTCTGCCACTCCAACCATGTGTGTCTCTGTCTCTGTCTCACCCTTACTCACCCCCCTTCTCTTTCATACAGTATGACGGTGTGTTGTCTGCGAAGGGGGAATGGGTTACGTTTTTACAGCTTAGAAGTAACTGTCCTCAGGCATCCAAACAGCAGTGTTCCCAGAAAAATGTACCAAGATGAACTTGTTGTCATGTAACTGAGCCGTCCCCATGTGTTGTTATGGCAATGGTTGTGAGGCAACCAGATCCCCCTCACTGGCCCTACAGACCCGTCCACCCCTACCTACATCCCAAAAGCCATTGTGCTGACACACAAAGGATGATGGGGGGGCACATGTAACACAAGATGCAGAGACTGACTGAGGTTCATGGACAACGCCCTTTCCCAGACTGAATCTGGTAATAGCGACTGGGCCATCGTGCAGCCAGGACTTAGTTTTTGATGTTCAGACTTTTTCAACGGCTGATGTCCAGCATTGCCTCCTATCCACCATGATATGCTAGTTATAGTATTCCAATGACATCGACCGTGTCATAGAAAATTTTAATGGAAACTTTTTATCCCCATTAGGCATCGAACATGACTGTTGAGCATAAAATGGTATGTTAAGTTTTCAACAGATAATAGCATTAAGATGAGGAACACTATTTAATTTCAGCTGAACGTGTGCGCCATCCTTCGCACTGAACCTTTGTTGTGACTTTTAATAATTAACATTCATACTGTAAGTGAATACAGATATGTACCATACATGTCTTGCCATAATTGTATGATGAAAAAATAATCCCAGCTTTTATTACACAGTTGGGGGCGTAAGCAGTCTTGCACATATGCGTTGTAAACAGTCAATGCAGAATGCTCAATATCTGGACACTACAACGTCAAAGGTGGCCGCTGACTCTGCTGAATGAAGCTTAGCTCACTCCCACAGAAGTGACGTGGTGTTTATTTACAATTTTGCCTCACCCAAAATGGAAAACGTAGACACATCCACACAAGCACACACACGAGGTTCATTCCGTTCCTGTGCGGAGCTAACGAACAGTGAGCATGATGACACCTTATTTGACACAGGTGAAATGGACGCTGCAGAAGTGGACTTAATGGCTTTTGGTTTTCAGAATTGTCTTCTGTGCACCTTCTGTGCTTTTATGCAAACTGGGCTCAGTGCAGTGATCGACATTTTAAATGGAACAATGGTCCATGAAAATGTGGATGGCCTTCAACAGCTCTCATCTGTATGACTGGCAGTTGTGGTGACGCTTCTCCCTTTATGTTTGGGGATTTTGCCGCATGAAACTTTAAAAATGCTCTTTATTTGTGACCATGTTTATCTGCCAACTCTCTTTTCATTTTGAAAATTTGTTTTTACTGTAAACACACAGCATTTTTAGTATTTCACAAGATCTGGAAGCCAGCAGGTGTGTAGTTTTGCGTACGTATTTCACCGGCACTGAGCCAGAGTTTTGATTTTCAAGCTTCAGGAGTGGCTCATTCTGACATATCACTGTGACCTCAGACATGCAGCAAAGCAATTTAAATATTAGATGCTGAATGGGTTACATACCAACAGCACTCTGTTAAGTGTTTGTCTTTTTCCTTTTTCCAGCACCATCTGCTGTTGGATTACACAGCATCACAAGTAAATAGCACCGGTAGTTGTGTTTTCCGTCGTTAGCAGTGGGACTACAACACACTGAATCTGTCAGTGTTTCTAATTAATAGAGTTTTCGCAAACATGCTGAACCTTTGCTTGTTTTACAAACCCAAGGTGACTGATACACTTTACTCAAACCACATGTCGGGGGTGGGAGTCGGGCCTGGGAGGTTGGATAGTGAAAGAGAGGCTCAGGAACATAAACAGATACAGCTGGTCGGAAATGTATCACCACACAGTGCCGGATGCCATACCTTTTTGCTCTGGCAGTAACCCTCGGAGTCGATCGGCTTTGAGCTCCCTCTTGTGAAAACAACGGGTGTCGCTGGTGACTCGAGATGGCGTGAGGCAAGAGCAGAGTGGATTGGAGGGGTTTGAGCGCACACAAACGCTGACGTTGCAAAATTTGCAGAATGGCCTTAAAGACATCAGCTGAGCATGTTATTTATGGATGTCGAGCCAACCGCCTTAGAAGAACACCTCTTTGCCACTGACGTATGGTGTTGTGCAGAGAAATACAGTTGGTGGTGGCAGTGTGGTGGCCATGACTGCTGAATTATGGCCTCACTGCCCTCACCACTCAGTGTTAGCAGTTGTAACACACTGGGATATTAAAGTTTGCTTTACTGCTTCCATCAACCGCCATGCCGGGCTATAGGCACGTGTTATTGAATTCATATAATGTAAGTTATTAGGCAGTACATCTTGAGTGTCCTGAGGATATTGCAGAATTCGTCAGATGTGGTCCTGAAGGAAATGGACAAGTGGCGGACATGATATTGGTTAATCACCAGCCAGGTGGTGACCTGAACGCAGAAAATATGAAAAAAGAAGTTATTATTGTCACAGGATCACTAGACCAGCCTCCTGCTCACATCTGGGCCTGCTTGTGTGCATGTCGCAGATAAAACGTCGGCGGCTCACTTTTAGCGCTGTGTTTTATTAGCTCATGAAAGCAACAGTGATGAGCTCTGTTCCCAAACCGATGACTCTCATGGATGACCAGGGATAAGTGAGATCGAGCTAGCCCGAGCAAAGGAAAACCAATCAGTGATACCAAAGTAAAAGGTGCAGCTTTGGTCACAGTCCAGTGTCGTGACTGCTATCACTCCTTACACATCTCCTATTTTACGTAGTGCAAAAGAGGAGGATTGTTCTCGGTCCCCATCACCATTTTTCTTAAACCTGGATCTGTGTTAGGGGATGCAAAAAAAAAAACAAGACACCACCTACTGCAATTAAATACTCCAATTATTTCCAAATTCAATGCACTGTGGCAGCTTTGGGTGTAGTATGCTTACTCCTGCAGGACAGTTTTTTTCATGTGTTTTGGCCAGGCCTTTGTAATCAAGGTTAAGATCCACAAAAGAAAAAAAAAGTTTTTTTTTTGGTGCACGCACTGCCAGAGTATAAACTCTCAAAACGGCATAGTCAAAGTATTACATTTCAAACAACACCACGTCCAGTCAGAAGATTAACAAGAAAGTATTCAGGAGCTGTCTCGTCTCTCCCTTTCGTGTATCCGCAGGAAGAGAGGGGGCGCGAGGAAGCGCGCCTGGAGTTAGGGCGATAGATTAGGGTGCAGTGGTGTTTTGATGTTTAATCACTCCTTCATCCTAAGAGGTTCTAAGGGGGAGGATAGAGAGGCTTTAGGTAATCTCTGCTGGGGGTGCCATGTCTCGTTGAATCCAACCACTGTTGAAATAAGCCAACACTGAGTTGTCTTGCGCTTTTTATTTCTCCTGTGTGTGTGACTGGAGCAAAATAACCAGACAACATGCAGCAAAGGCAGACGTCTTTTTCTGCCTTTTTCTGTCTCACTCTCACGTTAAGGAGGAGTTTCTCTCTCTCTCTGTCTCTCTGTCTCTCTCTCTGTCTCTCTCTCTCTCTCTGTGTGTGTGACAGAAAGCACACAGCCCACTTAACATGTAGGTGTTGTCAGACAGGGCTTGAAAGCATGTATAATTGGAGAGAAATTAGCTTTAATGACAGATTAGATGGCTTTGGTGATATATCAAAGCAACGGAAACATTGAACATGGCTGGAGAAGACAAAATGTCAGTCCAAAAAAGGCAACATCTTGTTTCCACGGTAAAGACACCACAACTGATTTCTTGTACGTTAAAACCGTATGGGGCATTGCACCCTGTCCCCTGGGTTTTGTGCCACTATTGTCTGTCTTTGCATCCTCCACAGGAGCGATGGCTATCACTCTGAGGTGGCAGACAGATTCCACAAACCACCTCTTCCTCTCTCAACCCCTTCTTGTTTAGAAACCTGAGGTCTGGAAACATTTCCACAGGCAGCCGGTCCAAGTGGAGACAGATTTGTACACGGTAATGCTTGCGGTTGGGTGTTATAGCCCAAGACAAACCGGGCACAGATGTGCTGGGAGTCATTCCCCCTTCCTCTGTGCCCCCTCCTCTCACCATGTTTTGTCCCCTCCCTCCCCTCTCCTGCGATCCTCCACTGCACCCCTCGCTCTAAACTCCACCCCCTGCCTTCCAGTTCCCCTAATCTAGGACTCATTGTGTCTGTAATAAAGCGCAGCTGCAGAGATCCTTCTGCCGACCCACTCAGTTCAGCTGATTACACGGGAAGAGAAGGGCCCTTCTTCTCTCACAGTGTGAGAGGCTCGGCCTTTTGCTTTAGTGGAGGTATGAACACATGCACAAGAGCAGGAAGCACCCGCCACTGGGCCAACGCCAGAACTAATTGTTGACATCTGTCTCTTTGTGCCATTTTCATGGTGTCCATCACTGCTGAAGTGTGTCAATATGAAATATTCCAATATGCTATTGGGATGGGGGCAAATTTTAAGTCCTCTATTTTACTATTCCATCCACACATTTATTACTTCTCTCTCTATATTTACTCTACATGTGTATGTACAGTATGAAAAAAGTGATACCCTCCAAATTTTTGTGCCAAATTTTTAGTGCAGTTTCAGCATTGCTCACAGCGTGCACATAGTAAATGGCTAGTTGACTGTTTAATTGCCCCAGTTTCTGAATAAAGTAAATCCGTGCTTGTATATGTGAGCAGCTCGATTGGAGAGATACACACACCTTACAGACCCATGCTACGCTCAGGCGTGAGAGTAAAGGTATTTTCATGTTTTCAAGAGCTTTTCTTAATTGATATGCCATTGCTTGCCCAATTACACGTGGTTGTTTTAATTGAGATCATTTCATTGCTTGGATGTAGACATTGATTATTCTCCACAGATGAATGTGGTGTCATCACAGAGAGAACGACCTCCTCTCTCCCTGCAACTTGCACTTGATCCCCTCTGACCTCTCACCCTCCCACCAACTCAACACACACACACAAACGCACACGCGTGCGCAGCTACTGCCCATAGTAGCCTGGCAACGATACACATTTGCCCACTCGACAATGGCAGCGTTTTGTAAATTCATACAAATGTATGCTTTGCCCTGCCATTTGCCCTCCTCTGTTAGAGCGCTACATTACAAGCTGCTATGTGACGTAAAAAGAATTGCACGTGCCAGTGTGTGGGTGAGTGGGGAGGGGGGTAGTGTCTGCATGTGTGTTTCCTTGTGCGTGTATTTTCCAAAGAATAAGCTAATTGTCTTTCAAGCACAATTTGACATTTATTGATTTAAACACATGAATGTAAACATGTGCACTGATGGATGTAGCTTTAGATTTATCTTGAGCTTTATCTTCGCAGCTTTGATAGCAAGCAGCTTTTCCCACTGATGGACTCTACATTCCCGTTAGGTTGCATTTGTGCGTCAGAACACCAGTACCGTGCAGTGACAGTTGATACACACTTAAACGATTAAATCGTGCTCACAACATTCTTTACCTTTTGTTTACCTTTCAGCTACTGTTGGTGTTTTTCCAAAACTTGAGATTTCAAGTTAAGTTTTTGAATAGCCACCACGTGAATGTGTGAATAAATGCGGGCCACTGAATAATTTATGAGTGTGTGCACATATGAGTGTGTGTATATGATGTCTGCAAGTGTGCCGAAGTGTAGCTAACCCAGTCCCCTTTCCTTTACTTTGAGAGAGGAACACTTCGTTGCCACATCATTGTGTCTCTCACTGTTTCTAGTTCTCCACTTCTGTCTGCGCTGCCTCCCTCTACCCCTCTCCATCCCTCCCTCTCCAGAGGCTGTCAGCTTCTCCTTCTTATGTTGCTTTGTTTTCCAGCCAAAAAATAAAGGGATTCGCTCGTGTTTCCCCTCCTTCTCTCCCTCTGCGTCTCTACTTCTCTGGTGGGGAGAGAGGAGGAGCTACAGGAATTTGGTTTGTGTTACTCTCGGAAAAACTCAACAGTTGTTGATGCGGCCTCGTGCATATAATGTTGTGGCTCGGGGGCTTGTCTGCATTTTTACGCAGATATAATTTCCTACCTTGTATTATTATGTGATAGAGGCTGTGCAGTCTAGAATTGCCTCACGTTTTCTACAGCACCTTTTTCTTTGCTGGTTTCCTTTGTAGGGCACAGGGTGACTGTGCATGTGCAAGACAAGCGAACAAACTGCAGTGTGTGTGTGTGTGTGTGTGTGTGTGTGTGTGTGTGTGTGTGTGTGTGTGTGTGTGTGTGTGTGTGTGTGTGTGTGTGTGTGTGTGTGTGTCTAGCTTTGTAA
>OMPJ01010632.1:0-19148 GCA_900312935.1 Carapus acus
TGAAGGGAGAGGGAGGGAGGGAGGGAGGGAAAGCGACGGAGGGGGAGAGAGAGAGAGAGAGACAGGCAGGCAGACAGACAGGCAGACGGGATAAAATGGTGAACATTTTTTGGTGATGGAATACAGAAAATAGTAAAATATAACTAATTTGAGGACCATTCACTGATCCCCACCTCTTTCCTTGTGTGTACTGCAGAGTCTTGGATCAATTGCCGAATGGCTTCCTTTGTCTTCTCTAACTCTGAGGTCTTCTGTTTCTCCAATAACAAGACCTGATAAGAGAGTGCAACAGCAAGAACCTTTGTTCAGACCCTTTCTTGGTGGTAATACGGACTAAGGCAGCATTTAAACAAACAAACAAACAAACAAACAAACTCACACACACACACACAGAGACAGACACAGGCACAGACACAGACACACACACACACACACACAAACAAACAAACAAACTCCCTAAAACTAGCGCTTCAGACAGTTTATCAAAATAGTCATTACCAGCCACTATTTGAGAGTTCCAATTGAATGTTCTGTCTCAGGTGATGCATGAGTCCTTTTTTACAGTTTTCCATATAATTAGATGAGAGAGATGGGTGAGGGGAAAAACACCTGTTCTTTCTGCAACACAGCCTCCTCTGCCACCTGGACACTGTCTCGGATTTTGGCCAGGGCTTCATACTTCTCTTCCTCTAGAGAAGTGCAGCGGGCTTGGAGCTCCCCGAGATTCCTTTCCCACAGCGTTTGCTCTCTGCGAAGTGCCTCTGTCTCTTCAGCAGATGCTTTTAGCCTTGCAGTGGATAAAAATCAATCAAGTAAGCAGCTAAGTGAGTGAATGAGGTGAAGTTTGTGAGAAAGCCTTCAGCATGAAATCAATGACAAGTAAATCAAATGATGAAATGCCTTTCAATATCAATTTGGTTTCTATCAAATATGTCAAGAAATGTATAGCAATTTAACAAAAATCTAAAAAAGTCATGGGTGTTTTGTGGCTACCAAAAAGGGTGTGCAAGTTATGGGTCTCAATCTGTGAACAATGGTTGCAACAGTGACACCTGTGAGATACAATACATTTTAAAAAAATAATGAAGGCAAACATTGACAGCTATCTTGGGTGAATGATAACAGCGGACATGCTTACCTGGTCTCTAGCTGTCTTAAGGCTGACTGCAGTTGTTGAAGTCGCCTGTCTGCTGCTTCTTCACGGCCTTGGGCTTCTGACACATCTTCCGCCTGTAAACAGGCACCACCTGTTTTAACTATTTTAAATATTTTTTTTCTGAACCATCTGCACTATTAAGTCAAAACAAGTATTTTCACAGCATACTCGTCTCTGCATATGATCCTGGGCCGTCTGCATCAACTGGGTCACCTCTTCGACTTTAGCTGTGGCTTTCCTTAGGTCTGCTTTGGCTTGCCTATGAGTAGAGAAAAAATGATGAATGTTACCAAACTGCATTGGTAAGAACCACAGGCAGGTGAAGTGAATAACATCGGACATCCCGTTAAATTGGTATCTCTAAAAGTATGGCACATGTTGAGTTGAGAATCTATAGTTCAATGAAGGCAGTCACTCAGGGGGAACCAAGAATTGCTTCTGGATCACAAAATTGTCCTGGACAACCTGAATTAGTGGCTAAGGAAGAGCTAGGCCATGTGGTTTGACTCCAACAAAGAGCATGCTAGGTGAGGCTGTTGAAAACAAATATGCTGGCTGTAATGGGCAGGTGTCTCACACGGAGTATCTCAACTCGCTGTGTCAGTGCAGACCAGTCATTGCTGACCGATATCCATTGAAAGCAGAAGCCGGAAGTGAGTTACCTGAGCTGGCTGCGTAGTTCCTCCATCTCTGAGCTCTGCTCTGTGATCGTCTTCAGGAACTGCTGGTTAGTCTGTGTGTGACAACAGATGCAGGTGTCCCACTTGGAGGGCATAATGCAAAATGTGCATCAATCTATCAAGAAAGCCTGCGTTTCAAATCTTGCTATGTCTTCTGTACTGTAAACCCCTGGAAGCCCCTTAAGCTTTAACACTCCTCTGATAGAGACTGATGGTGAACAGTGAATGAAAAAGGAATGGTCGCGTGAAAAGTCAGAGAGGGGGAGGCCCAAGGCTTGCCCTTTCATGAAAAATTCAGCAAGGAATATTGCATTACTCTCCTTGCATACTGTATAGTTTCTAATTAAGCGCTATGGGAAATGTGTGTGTATGATACAACATATTGTCAAACGCTGGGGAAGCTGTGTATATAACTTAGTTAGGGGATTAGTGACAAAACTAGCATACTCACTGGTTGTTGTGCGACCACCTTTCCACACATCAATCATGTATTTTGGATGCCTCTGTGTATCAGTTTTGTATGGGTGTAGGATAAATATTTAGACCAGTGTTGATTTCTGAGATGTTCGCTGTTAACAAATGTGAGTAAATAGAGGGCAACATTGGGCATGCGTCCAATTAAACATTACTTACCACTTCAAGTTTCTGATTGGTCACTTGGAGTTTGTGTGTGTGCTGTTGGAACTGAAGGAGCTGGTCCTATGAATGAAAAAAAAGTGTTTGAAATCACAAAACAGTAGTGTCTAGCATATAGCAGGCTAATTTGAATTAATTAACATAGTTCCTGCAGAAATAGCTCCATCTAGTGTGTATACACGGGAGTGCTGGCTTTGCGGTAGGAGGGCGTACCTTGAGATGCTGTTTCTGAGAATCGTGGACTTGTCCTTCTGAGATGGACCTCTTGTAGACCTCTTGGAGGCGTTCCAGCTCCTGTGTTGTTGCCTGCCACAATTCAAAGGCCTGCTCACGCTCCTAAGACACCAAGTAGCAAGTCAGCATTTTTGCACAATGTAATATAACATCTGAAGCACTTATGTCTGACCCTATTTTCTATAAGCCCCAGGCCTATAGGAGCAATTTGAAGTGGTCTTATGACTTTGGTCTTAAGAACTATTCAGGACAGAAATAATTTGGCCATAATTAAAGCAACGGATGAATGTTGTCTGAACCTTCAATAACAGATTTTTCAACACAAGGTCAGAAAAAATATTATCCCTCCTCATACCTGATCTGAAAGTCGGATCTGCTCTTGAAGGCTTTTGATGACTCCCTCCTCATCTAGCGTGCTGCCCTGGATCCCTGGAGTAACTGGCAATGCCTGCAGTTGTTTTGTCACTGACTCCTTCAGCGCAGCATGCAACCTGGCAAAGGTGTTGGTTTATTTTGCCGATACTAACAGTGAGGACAAGTCGTTATAATACATCTTCTTGTTTATCTTGCAGAAAAACCTGGATCAGTGGAATGTACCTTTCATTCTCCTTGACAACCATCTCCAACTTCAATTTGATGTCAGTCATCTGCATCTGATGATACAAGGGAGGGGAAGATTAATATTAAGACAAGTGAGAACAAGTATTTCCAGTGCTGACATCTCAAGTACGTTTTTCTAATGTGTTTTCAATGATTCGTTTCTGCCTGGCATTCTTTCTTTCTGTTTCTATCTCCATGTTTTGGTTGGCTTCAATTTCCATACTCATACTGTGCAGTCTGACTGAAAAAGTGCAGGTGCTAAACATCAATATTTCAACTGTGACACTGAACACATTTGTCTCTCCATCACCCTGTCACTCTCACTGTCCTTTTTTGCACCGGTGCAATCTGGTGGCTAGCGCTGATATGTGGGGAAATTGGACCACGGAACTGCTGACAGTGACAGTCAACTGACATCTGTGAGGGAAAAAACTTCAGCAGACTCCACTGGCATCAAAATGTCAGATATTTGTTGGTTCTAGCCCACATATATCCATGTCATCATTCAGAGGAGATTTTGCACATCATTCAAGAAATTATTTCAATCATACATTAAAAAATTTCATGAAGTGAATGTGTGTGTGCGTGTGTTTGTGTGTCACCTGATATTTCTCCAGCTGTTCAGTCATTCCCTCCATGTGTCGATCGTACTCTGCTATTAAAGGTGCCATAATTCTGGATGACAGGATAGAAAAAAATAGATGAAAAAACCCCAAAACAAAACAGAAAAATTAATGATGGAGCCAAATTCCACCAGTCACTGGAACAAACTGTGGACATACACATGCGTGATAGACACAACATTTCTATTTGAGCAACACATTTTTCAGATAACTGATTTCTAACACCAAACAGTTGCTGAGGCCTTTATCTTGGCTTCCAATATTTTGTATGTCATATGTCATTGGGAGGGTTTCTGAGCATTGTCACCATTACCTTACCAACAGATTGCAGACAGCATAAAGTGTTATTAGTAGGCAGCACATATATGTCAATATATAGCTGACATCTATATCTGACCATTTCTTTCTAATATTTGATTAAAACCTTGAATTTCAGCTTGTGTGTTTGTAATGAGTAAAAGGTTCCATAGATTGATGGAGTCGATGAGTGCCTTACTGTTCTTCTACAAACAGAATCAGAACTTACACATTGTTCTGACATATTCAATCTAGGGCACATCAGTGGTAGTAATGCTGACCTTCTATCTGAAATCCAGGGTGTGGGAGACTCTGTCTGTCTTGACTCTTCCATCTGTCAAACAGTGGCACAAACCTAACGTCATATTGTTGCAATTATAACAGTTAACAGATGACATTTGTCATCTCTTTACCTGAGCTGGAAGAGAGTGATCCACATCTTGATATTGACTTAGAGCAGAATTCAACCTATGAACTGAAACCGAACATACACACACAATGAGGCTCATTCATTTATCTAGTGGAACGATGTGATGTCACTACCCCAGAGTTCCCCCATTTTCGATTTGTCTTCAAATACCTTGATCACGCAGGAATTCGACGTCTGCGTCCATGATTGCATTGAACACTTGAGACGGGAATATTCCGTTCACACTGCTGTAAACAGGCTATGGAAAATCAGCGATAATCCATCAAAATAATCATAGTCCTCGTGGCAAAGAAAACAAATAAGCGGACTGTTCACGGAACATGGCACTTTTGATGTAAACGCACAATAGCAGCGATACAGAGAACAATAACTGTATGTTTGCTAATAGTATCGTAGGACACAGCTACAAGTCTCTGCTAACTTTGGGATTGTGATATATTTTCCGACACTTTTATTTGTAACTGTTGTATCCCACAACAAACCGGCATTATTTTGAAGAGCAGACAACCCTCCCGTTGACTGTATTAATGCTACAAGGACAAAACCGGTGATAAATGTTTGGTTTTCGTTACCCCTTGGGTCCGCCGTCCGTTTTGAAGTAAACAAATGACAACCAATAGCAGTCAACTTGTGCACCCTCCAAATTGACACCAGGGAACACAGATGGAGGCAAAGGTTCCGCTTGTATATCAGGAAGTTGTCTCAACTACGCTAATCTGTGTTTCAACAGTATGTTCAACATCATGTAATCAATACTGCAAGCACGTAGCTACCTGCTGTATAGCTGACCGATCCGTTCAACATTTTATCACAAACTAAAAACAAATCAATAAAAAAATGAACGTACTGGACGGTGAGTGCACCACTGATGCGGCCAACGAGTGATTAACCTGTGACAATGTAATACTCGCGTGACTGCGATTGAACAGGCTGCTGCTTTATCCAGATGATTTAGGTAGGTTTGTCATGAAACGGTTGCGAGTTGATTCTCCCCTGTCTCTGTTTCGCTCGATGCTGTAAATACTGTAAATCTCACCTATCCGCCGGGTTATCTTAACGCTGTGATTGCAGAACGCCTCTTTCAGTCATAATCACACTGGCCAATTTATCTAACATTTGTGTCCTAGTTGGAAGTGTGTCTTTGATTGGTGGATTGTTTTTCCACTGTCCTTTAGATCCAAGGTCTAACTTGATATTTCGAAGTAATTGACGACATAAATTGCACTTGTCCTTAACCTAATTTGATAACAAAACACTTAAAGAGTGACACACGAAGTATGTCAAACACAGTAAGCTCAGGTAGAGTACTGTGACTTTCTGCCGGTCCGTTCCTCTTTCTCAGTCAGTTGACAACATGGGGCTTAACAGAGGACTGCAGTTTATTGTATTTATCTGTGCCATGTTATTCTGTACAGCAACGTAAGTTTCTTCTATACTATACTTACAATGTTTCACTAGGCGGAATTCATGTTGAATGCATGAGGGGCAAAATGATGCTTACGGATTTTTTTCTTTCAGGCCTTATAAGAAAATGGAATTTGTGATCATGAACACCTGGGACAGTAATCTGGTGACCCATGACCCTGTCAGAATCCGTTTCTCTCCTGGAGCTGGAGGACTGAAGATGGAGGTTTTTGCTCCCTTCTTCAATGACCCAGCAGCCCCTGCAGGCCCCCCTGGCCATGCCTTCCCTGGACTCTGGGATTATGAAGGTGAGGATGGAGCAGGAGAACTCTATAATGTTACTTATTACTTGTTTTCCAGACAAGTTAAAAACAACTCCACATCAAACTATTTGTATGAAACCACCGTCCTTGACTGAAACTACAGACACATTACAGAGCTATAGAGATGAATCAGCGCCCCTGTTACATGTTTGACTATATTTTAGAAAGCTCATCCGAATTGAAAGATTATCACAATTCTTTGCATAATGCAAGGGAGGTTATTGTTCCTATCATTCTGTTCCTATTGTTCCTACCCTGTGTATATATCTTTGCCGTAGTGGTTGTGATTTGGTAGATTATGTAAGTGGTTATTTTAAACCAAGGATCATTATGATATGTAATTGTTCATGTAGTTCTATGAGGACGGGGAGACCCAGGACTTGCTGTGTTTATGAGGCCATAATTGTAATTTTGTTATCATCATTATGGTGACACAGCAATTAAACCCTGCAATGAAGTTGAGTAATAACAATCCAATGCAACAGACTTTAAGTAAGTTCGATTTCTGGTTAATGAGCTCCACTTATTTGGCTTTATTAATGGTACTCATTACATTACAAATCACGCTGCTGTAATGTAGGCAGATAAATCTGCCACATCAGTGGATGTCTTGGTCTTCTTTACCTAATTGGTTTAAGCACAATTTGAATTAAGGTCATGGCCTCACCTGACCTGAATTGATGCTGGTGTCATTCTTTTCGCAAGTGCAGTTATTCTATGATTATAGTTTTTCTGCTGTTCCCCTTACACATTTCTCTCATCCACAGTGGTAGAGGCCTTTTTCCTGGACAGTACCACTGAAAACTACCTGGAGGTGGAAGTTTGTCCGTAAGTATAGCAAAATTCATGTACATTTACAATACAGTGGGAGGATCTCTGTCTCTGTCACTGTTTATTTCATCGTCTGTTGTGTTTTTCTACTTTGTTTAACTACGTTTTGACGTGACTACCTTTTGCGAAATACAAAATCAAATGGCAATTTGACTCTGTTTTCAATTGCAGACACGGACAACATCTGATCTTGCTGCTGTCAGGAAGAGGCCAGGCCTTCACGGTATGCAGGGGTCAAGTGAGTTATTCAAAGGCTTTAAGACTGCAGTGGTAATTTGTAAATTTCTCCCAACTGATCTCATTTACCAGCAACAACTGCCGATAGTCTTTAATGCCAAGATTGTAGGGGACACCTGGGCTGGCGAAGCTCTGCTCCCTTGGACGTATTTTCCTCCCAATGTCAACAAGATGAATTCCTACGCCATCCACGGGTCAGGGGTGAAACGCACATATGAATCTCTTTACCCTGTACCCAAAGAGGAACTTGTTGAAGGCCAAACTCCCAACTTGTGAGTATATTTTCAACACTTTGAGCCCTGAGGTTGAGGTCTTTTTTAGTCAGGCTGTCATCAACCACCCTGAAATAGAAATGTTTTTTTCCTCAGAGGACAGATATCTGTCTCAACACACAGACTTTTTCTCCTGCAGGAATGAAAAAAAAAGAGGACTTAGCTCTTTTTTGCTTGCAAGCTTCGACTAAACACTTTGGCTGTCAGTTACTGTATCACAGACAAGACTGTTAATGCAGCATAATGTAACCAAGTGGGGTGATTTGTGGGTGTAATTGTGTGTAAGCATGACTTTTAGGTGTTATTAAATTACCCCATCCCCACCCTCACTCTCATTCTCTCTCTATCCTTCTCTCAGCCACCTCCTGGAATATTTCCAAGACTTCCATCTGCAAAGCATCATGGGGGACGACTGGGTCCAGCCAGAATCTGATCTTTGGAAGGGAAAGCGCTGAGCCAAGCTAGAACACCTCAGTCAGTTTCCCTCTCCTGCTCTCCCACCCTTCCGCTTTCTCTCGCTCTATCCCTTGCTCACACATACACTCCACGTCGTTGTGTGTGTCCGTGTGAAGGTGGCAGCATGAACAGTCAGTGATGGGGAACAAAGTGCAGTCGATCTTTATTAGCTCATGATGTCAAGCAGTATGACGTGAAGTATGTTATCAACTTGTCGGTGCATATTAGATGTCACAAGTACACACTTTCATACGCACACTCACGCGTGCACACTTCACAGAAACCTGGATGTCACATTAGATGGCTTCAGCATAGTGTGACTTACAATGATTACAGTTGATGCCAGCAAAAGAAAATGTTCGCTTTGACTTTGCACCTGGTACATTACTCCAGCCAGATAAATCTCTGAATATCAGGAGATAAGTTTCTCTGACATTTCAGACTGAACTAACGTGAATAGCAATCTTTTCCATCAAAGTTCCTGCCAATGCCTTACATGTGTCAATCCAATGTAATTGGATAAGAGTTATGTGTTATTTCCCTTCTTTGAATTTCATCAAATCAGCGCTTTTTTCTATCCTCACTGCAACATGTTGGGACCATATACTGTACAGTGTATCTGTTGTGTTTGTGTGGCCATTATGTCACACGTTTTCTGTATTTCTACCAGAAAAAGAAGTAAAATAAGAGTGAAAGCTATTGACGATATCTGACTGAACACAGAATTCTTAACATTTCTGCTCACCTTTTTCAGTTTTGGATGAGCTTCACCTTCCTTTTTTATCTGAAACACACATCTCCCAATGCTCACATGTGAAACCTGCGTGTCTCTGTATGACTCCATATGACCCTGAGCATCTACCTCATTCGGGTCTTGTTACCAAAGCCTGGACGAGATCCTTTGTATTTTCCAGGTGCTCCCCTCAGATGGGCTCGATAACTACTGCTGACCGGGTGAGGGGGGCGATTGATTTTGATGTTTGGTGTGTTACTCATCACCGTGGCAGTCCATAAGCCCATATTGAGCCCTATCACTTTTAATTGGCATTCTTGCCTTTGAAAAGTGCGGAGTGATTAGGCCTTTAAAGCCCACTGCTTAAGCCCCCTTCTTATTGCCTACGGTGCCTCGCCACCTCAGGCGATGATAAGGGAGATCGCATGCGCACACGCTGTTGTGCACACACTCACACACACATACACAAGCTGGCATATTGTATTCCAAGAACATGTCTTTTACTAATAAAGACATCAAACTGAATAGATATTTTTGGACATGTTCACACAAACAAGTCCTCAACTCATGTCGATGAATACAAATGAATCATCCAAATGCTTTAGAGAGTTTGCACAAGCAGAGCATGTGTGTCCCCACTACGATTTAAGCCTGGTTCTCTCTAATTAGTGTGAAGAGATGAGAGGAGAGAACAGAACCGGTAGCTCTCTCTACTTTATAGCCAAAGCCTGGGCAGACAAACAGACACAAGAGCTGCTTCATCCACCTTAGAAAAGAGACCAGTCAACCCTAAAATACTCGGCGCTAGCTTAAGGGTGATTTTGCACGTCAGAAACTTTGCGATCATCATTCTCTTCAAGAGAAGTGGGTCTCATTTCCTCAAGTTTTCAAAAAGAGTTTGGGTATGAGTGAGGCTGTGGTTGTGATGAAATAATAAAATAAAAGGGATAGAGTAATCTTGTAACGCATAAAGGCCAAGAGATTGGATTGAAAAGCAGAAAATTTTCTCTTGTACTGGCTCCTCAACAGAGACTAAAATGAAAGATAAAACCTAAGATCATAAGATGTACACATTAAGCCTTTTGTGGTACTCAAAGACACATTAGACAATGCAAAGAAAATGTAACTACTTGAAAATGTGAGGCTCAAACTCGGAGCATAGCATGCCACCAAAGGCATATTTCACAAATGAATGGAGAGGAGGAAAATAAATCATTGCTCAAGATCACCTTTTATTTGGGGAACATCAGATTGGCAGTAAGGCCAAGAGTACACACTGAAGCTTTCCTTTCTTCTCTCCACAACAACCAAGGCTAAAGCTGTCATAAAATATTACAACATGCCATCAATGTCATCCCTATTCTAAGGTTGAAGCACCTACAATAAAGATGTAATAGGAGGGAACATGACATCCCAGGCGTGGTAACACTGCTGTAGCTGATCTATGCTTAAAATTGCAGACCACATTAATATGAGGCCAGAAAAGGGGGTGTCGGGCCTAAGAATCCAGTGTGTTTGTGTTTGTGTGTGTTTGCAGATTCACATATGTGGATGTGACTATGTCATTAAAACGAGCTATTGTGTACAGTACAGTTGATGCTGTTAGTGTTGTGCCTATAAAGACACAACGGATGGAATATCGGATGAAGCTGTGGGAAGAGGGAGAAAGGAAAAGAGAGGCAGGGCCAAGTTGATGCCAAGGAATGTTAATAGGGGCCAGGCTGGTACCACGTCTCAATAAAAGTGAAGTGAACAAAAGAGAGAATTGAGGGTAATTGGAATTGAGGGCGGACAAGAAGGTGAGGAGAAGAGGAAGATGGAGATGTCTTGAAAATGGTCGAGAGGGGTTCTTGAAAATTTAGTCCAACATGCATGAGTTTCGAATGCGCATCAGAAAAAAAGGGGCAACGTTTTGGAGTAAAACTAAGACGGATGGATAGGTGTATTTACAGATCACGGCATACAAATCAGATCAGCTACCCGTCCTGCTTTTGATTAATTATTAATTCATGCGTTAAAATTTTATTGTCCAATTAATTATGAAAGGTTCCTCATCTTCATGCCAGCCTCTCCCGTACACACAGGCACATTGACGTCATGGGCAGCTGCATGTTTTTTTCTTCCCCCAAAAGGATGGCTTGGATTCATATGTTATCGTTGAATAAACATTAGAAACAAATTATATCAGCTAAGGGGAAAAAACAGGCAATTTGTGCTTTCTTTGTTTCCACCACAGAATATAAATTACAAGTATCTGGCTGACTGATTCCATTATATTCCCACCTGCCCGCCAAGTTTATCATCCATCCTTGTATTGTTTATCTTCATTTGAAGGCAGATAAATGGAGAGGTTGTTATTGGATGTAATTCTGGCAGATTTTTGTCCATTTTAGCCAGCATATTAACTCCCACCTGAATGTGGCTCATAATTAATAAGGAATTTGATCTTTCACAGGAAAATTACAGAGAGGAGATGCTGCCGCAATGTGCCGGGTGGAGAGATATTGCTCTACAACGTGGTTGTATTCCTTTCTTTTTAATAGACCACATTAGGCTTGAAGGTAATTTATATGCAGCCTGATACTGTGGGTTATAAGTGAATACGTTCACAAACTCTTAATTGGGAAATAAATCACATGGTTACCATAGCAACTAAGTTGAACGCAATGGCAAAATGAGAGCAGGTTGATAGTGTCTCAAGACTTTGAGCTATGCATCCGTGTGCGTGTGTGTGTGTGTGTGTGTGCCTGCACATGTGTGTGCGTGCGTGCGTGTGTGTGTGTGAGACCATTCATGCGGCTATGTTTTCACCACCTTGCAAGCTCATTACCATGAAGCCTTGTTAGTGCAGCGGATGCTGCATTCGATGCCTTTTCATTACGTCATGTTTGGTTTGTCCACGGTTCTTTCACAGAGGAAGGTGTGAATCTGCTCAAATCCCTGACCAACGCTAAAACAACCATGATATTCTGTCAATGCCACAGGACGAGCGCAGGAGCAATCAGAACATTTCTTGTCACGCTCCACCGGCGAACATCTTCGATTTCATCGTCAGTGGTTATTCCTCACTGCTTGCTCTTCACTCCCTCTTGTCTGTTTCACTGTTATCTCCTTTTCTATTATAATCACTAGCCTGCTTTCTTTCAGTTTGAATCTGTTCCTCTCACTTCCTCCAATCTCTCCTCTCTCCTCATTTTCCCTCTTTTTCCTGTTTGTCCCCTCCTCTCTTCCACGGTCTCGTCCTCTCTGCGATCTCCTTTAGCTCGTGAAATGAATGAAGGCAGATAGAGCATTAGCGCAGATAAATGTGACTGGCCAAACACAATCTGGCCCACTTCAGCAGCAATTCTATACAGACTCACCCACAGATCAGTTACTCTGTGAGGGAGCTTCACTAAATCTCACTCTGACTGCATCGGGAGGCCTGCCATAGATATGGATTTGACAGATCAAAACTGTCTGTGTGTGTGGGAGGGTGTGTCTGCATGCTTGCATGTGGTTGTGGAAGCATGATGGATGTGGCAGAAGATTGGCAGGTGGGTGAGCGGTGAGAACCAGAACTGATAATTACAGTATTTATCTGGGTTAGATGTCATGGCTGCCTTTGCTCTGTGATGAACAGATAAGAGGCTGAAAGGCGTTTGAATATGTTTCATCAATTCACCACCTGCTCCTCGTGATTTTAAAGGAGTAAACTGTATAGGAAAGTCATGCGCAGTGCCATAAAAGTGAAAGCCTCCAAATGATGAGAGGACGATGCTGAGAATGTGACAGGCATATGGGAGCTTCACTGAATGAAGGAATTAATATTTCCTGACCATGAAAACTTTGTACAAGTAGAGATACATGTAGACCTAATTAAACATATTCCAATGAAAATTGAATAATTCAAAGACTCTCATTAAAAAATAAACACAAATTAAGGCATTTATACTGCGTGTTTATTGCTGTTAGTAATAACAATGATAATTATTGCAATGTTAATTTAGAGTTCAATAATTAAAGTGTTTAATCGGGCTTGGGCCCGAATAACCACTGGAGGCTTGTTCTCTACTTTCTGAATCTTATTAGCCCAAGATAATAGACAAATCAATGGTTTTAAAGTCCGCAGACGATCAGCATGCAGCCATTTATAACCCAGTTGACTCAATGAATTCTACCACTATCATTAAGTGGATCAATTAATGCAGCAGGGTACGTTTCAGGGGGACAAGTTTGCAAAGCTGCCTCAATTACCACCAGTTACAGAGGAATACCATTAATTTTTCAAATTACCATATGTAAGTCTTCGGCCAGCCCCTATTTGTGTTTTTAGTATGCACCTTATTCTCAGAGGCCAGACGCCAAGTAAAGAACACATTGATTTATTAAACTGTGTGCGTGTGTGAACAGACGCAATTATGTTCCTGTGTTACATCATCACGCTGTATAATGTCCCCATAGACCATATGATCAACAAAACACAGGTATGGACCTATATCAACAGTGAAAGAATGCCAGTAGTTATGGTTGGGCCCTGCAACCGTGTTTTTGTGGCTCTATTGTCCAACCCTATTCTGCCAACATTTCCCAACTGTACTGTAACCGTGACAGGTGCCATTCAACCTTTCCAGTGCTTCTGAAAGTAGAGTAGTAAGGGCATCACAGATAAATGTCAACCTTTGTGGACATCTGTATTATCACAGATGTTAACATTTTCCGTTTGGAGACAGTATTGAGGATGGTTGACAATGCTAGTACTGTATCTGTAGCTGCTTTATTTTGATATCCCTAATCATCTTGGGGAACATTGCCTGTCCTGTCCTCCATTGCTTGACCCATCCTCTTTACTTGGGGAGCCATGGGCTGCTCAGTGTGTAAATGTCTTGCTCAAGGACACTTCAACATTGGATGCCTTTGGAAGAACCCAAGATCAAACAGGGACTGTCGGTTGGTGGATTTGAGATGACTGATCCTCCGCCTCAGCCATGCTAACACAAATACTGCACACAAATTTTTGCCGTTAAAATGCCCGACTGAAGGCAGGACACATCAGAGAAAGTTCAGACTTCTCAACACCTGTATTGCATACTGGAGATGATTTCGAGAATGACTTTTAGTTCAGCATCCTGACACATTCTGTCCTCATAGGGATTTGAATGTTAACTACGATTCACACTCATCTCAGAGTGAACTGTCTTTTGACAGGGTGAGGTGAGTTATTCCCGGAATAGCTTTGTTCAGGTTACATGTTGTGCACGGGCTGCATTTCACTTGTTAGAGAGTGTAAAATGTCCAACCTCCTGCTGATGGCCCCTGCGTGTTTACATCTGTGGGTGTTCCATGAAACCAGCAGCGAGAAAGTGGTGCCGCAGCAGCAAAACAGTCTCTGCGCTATTTGTGAGAATGACAAAGTATGTTTTTCAGTTAGGTTTTTGCCAATTTAAAACTGCCACTGCCAAATTTCTTTTGAAGTTGTCATATTAATGTTTCAAGCAAAGCATTTACAAGAATGATTAACATCCACCAGTATATGTGCTGTAGTTACATATCTAGAAGGCAAAACTGGCCCTGGTTAATCCATACTTCATTTATTTACGATTTATTATTGACTGTTTTTTATGCTTAGATGTACTGAGATGTATATGAATACTGAATTCTTCCTAGAATTGATCATTGAGAGCAATGTCATTGCTACCTTCACACAAGACCAAATTCATCCAACCACCACGGCAATTTTCATGTATCTTTGAGCTGTGTGAGAAAACTTAACTTTAATGCAGCTCAGGCTGCCATTACCATATCTTCAGGTCAAGTGAAATTCATCTCAAGATGAGGATTATTAGGGTTGCACACTTCTCCATCTCTTAATTAAAGGGGTTTCCCCAAGCGAACAAGCCATAAATTATTTGTTGTCTCATGGAAAAAACCATGAAGTGATCTATGCTATTTGAAGACGTATCTGTTTAATACATCTTAAAGAATGTCGTAGAGCAGGGCCTAAAGGAGTCACATCATAAGATATTCATGGGTCCTTGAGGGGATTGTGATGCAATCAACTATTCATCTTATTTTTAGCTGCGTAACAGGTTACATTGAGAAGATGATGGAGCCCCAGTGGTGCTGGAGGAGGAGGATGGAAGAGGACGATGATGCACCCGACGGCGACAGCTGGTCCGATGTATTCATTGCACTGCAGCCGTATGCGCCTGCCAAAGAAAAGTCGACAGAAGAACACGGTGCACCTCAGTGTGTGAGCTGATGAAGAGGTCACTCTCTCTCTAAATATCTCAGATTTTTGTATTTGTAGTGGCATGTTGGACAAGTGGCTGAATTTAAAACAAGCAGCCGATGCGCAGCTCACATTCTCCTCGCGGGAAGTGAGACAGGGGAGACAGGGCACAGAAGCTCCTCTCCCAACAAACTCACATTCACAATTTCTGGGCAGGACATGTTGTTAAACAAGTCACGAATATCCCGATATGATGTGATGGACTTGACAGTGGCTGTTCCCCAGGACGATGCCATGCAAACACAAAATTCAGCACCCAACCAGCAGCCTGACCAACACAGGCAGACAAGTGAGGGGAAAAATCTGCTTTGCTTTACTTAGCAAAAGTAATCTTACCCATACTGCCTGCTTAAGGCCTTTCTCATGAAGGAGGATAAAGTAAATCAACTCTCAAAGATATATGTACATATCACCCATATGCCTTATTTTTCCACCTGTGTCCCTGGCACAAATCAGAGAGAACCACAGAAAATATGATATGAAGTAGGATTTGCATAAATGAAAGGTAAATTGACTAAACATTGTAGCTGTTGACATAATTCAATTTCACTACAATTAATTCCACCGTGTTCACCCGGAGAGGCAAAATTAATTATAACAGTGTGTGCTCCGAGCTTGATGTTACGACGCAGGGAACACCAAGTTCAGAATCAAAAGCTGACAAAGAATAGGTGTGTCAGGAAAAGGTCAATATCAGAGACTGTTAATATTCAGCCTGTGCTTCAGCGTGGAACTGCAAGTTTCATCACATGAAAGCAATGCCTCCTGGAGAGCTGGCATCTTTGAGAGAAAGATGTGATCAGAATGCAGTTGGCAGCGTACAAGCAAAGCAATGCAAATGGATCGACGGAGACGTTGCAGACGGATAGCAGAAAGCGGGAGGGTTCAAAAGGGAAAGGGGGCAATTAATAAACAAGAGGAAATGTTCCAAATGTAATTTAAGACCAACAGTAGGAATTTGCAACTGTGATCGATTGGGAGTTGAAGGTGGCAGAGAGGAGGTGGGAGGCTAATGCTGTAAATCAGGCTTTGCCTGTTATCCCGGTGGAGAGAGATGGAGACGGTTTGGACGGGCTTGTGTTTTTCCCCCAATGCCAAACTCTCAACAATTTCTGGTGAACAACCAACCAAACAAACTGCTCCTATGATTACAGGCAGCAACTTGATGACAAAATTCACACTTATTCACCAGTGGGGATGCAACTAAATGACACTGTTCTGGCACTTCTTTTTTTGCTGCACACAATTTCTCCACCTCTGTCAGTTATCTTTTTATTTTTTCTCCTTTTACCTGATTTGTTACTTAATCATGTTGAGCCCTCCTCCTCCTCCTCATTTCCATTTTCCCACTTTATATTTTGCTGATAGGCCTGTATTTGGCTGGCAGTCAGCTCTGATGCCCAAGCACAGAGAGGTACAGATAATGTTCTAACATCTCCTGCAACCACAATTAACTATGGTTGTGTGCCTTTGCTCTGAAAGCAATCTGTCTGTCCCTGCCCTGTCTCTCTCTCCCCGAGCCAGCTTTCCAGTGTGTGATCAGAATACGGCTTCGTTCATTTGTAACTTTATAACCTAATAGTGCAAACGCAGGAGAGGCCAGACTTAGTTTCTCCTTTACAGAGTGACGCTTGACTGCACGTCTACAGCTTGGCTAATTTTATTTCAAAAAGAAGGTGGGTTTTAATTGTGTAAGCAAGTCTGCGCTGCATGTGCATGTGTGCGTGCGTGTGTGTGTGCGTTGCTGTGTTTGAGAGAGAATGAGTGAATTAGTGAATGAGGATAAACTGTCACAGCTGCTGTGCTCGTTTTCGGCTCTGCCCGGCTAACGCTGCAGCGACAGCTAATAGCTCTTTTGCAGCTCCAAATTAAAACACAATCACCTAATAGGAGTGCGGGGAGGGAGGCGGGATCTAATGAGATTTATGAGGAAATGAAAAGTGATTGGATGTGAAGTTTGAATTAGGCTAAAGCAGTCTGGTGTCAGAGTCTATGAAGGTGACTGACTGGTGTGGTGAGCGGTGGACTCTCCAAAGACCAAATCCCTTCCAAAATCTGTCTATCAAATCAGCATGACAAGGATGCGCCTCCCTGTAGTTATACTTACGACTGGCAAGCCAGTCTAAGGCCATTAATTCCAGTCCTTTCATTTGCCTCATTTGCCCTTACCTTCTTATTTATTCAGTTTTTGGTTCCCGCCGTTCATCTGCCTCATTTCATACTTTATCACTGTAAGGGAACATTCAGGCAGATATCCGTGTTACTACCTAAGAGAGGGTGTGGAAAGAAAATACAGACAGCGGATCAGATAAGATGAAGAGAATTGTGTGAATTCCAAAGGCAATTATTGTGTCGGGTCTCCATTTCAACAGACGGGAAGAGTAAGGTGACATAACTCATCAACCTACCTATTGTACAAGCCGTCACAGCAACTTCCATCAGGCCTGAGCTGTCTCCTTTTGAACACACACACTCCAAATGCAAGTGTTTTTTCTGCCCTTGTAATGGCAGATTTATTGAGTCGATATAAAAGAATTGAAAATTCCTGCTTAGTTCTGTTAAATATGACTAAGCAATGCAATTCATATTCAAGACTCAGATTGCTTGGATTTTCCTGGCAGTTGCCACTGTCCCCCATTGCAAAATAAATTGAAGATGAAATGCTGCCATGCGCATTAATTGCTGAAACAGAATTCTGATACCATACAAAAAATATTTAACTAAATCCCACAGATGATTTAACACCTACATCAGTTTTCAGTGACATCACACTACAGCACTGTGTGGTTCATATGCAAAGGGAATTAAACACATACTAATGTTCAAATATTTGATTGTTCAATATTTATTTCATTTTGTTCCCCCAAAGGCGAATGCGTTAAATAACCTGCTGGCTGCATCTCAAAGTGAACATGTAGTTCGAATGCCCTATTTTGAGATGTTACAGTTTATGTTCTTTCATGTCATTTGGTAGCAGTTCAGTACCATCTGTTTGTTCGGCTTTCAACTTCAAGGTTGAGGTTGAAAGCTGAACAAACAGACTTCAAAAAACACCCACAGATATTTGGTGTAACTCCTTTAATCAAAAAGAAAATGATACACAGAGCTATTCACCACCGAGACGGTATCATAGTGAGTCGATGTGATTTTGCTTTGTCAAATACACCCACAGTATGGGGAGGAACGTTTCATTTCTTGGTTTGACTAGAAAGGAGCCGCATCTTGCGGAAGACCAATAACTGCGGATTCTAATGCGAAACAAGAGAGGGACCGTGTGCCAAACCCTTAGGTACAGTTTAGAGCATCAAAAAAACAAATCAATAAATGACTTCCTTCCTTGGGCAGTCTTTTAATTTCTGTCTGAATTTCCAAATGCAGGCAGAGAAAGAAAGAGCACCATTGAAACAGCAAGCCGATAAAACTCGAAACAATCCCTTTGTTTTTTGTTGCCCCTGACCCTCAAAAAAGTTTCTTTTTGGTTGTAAATCTGAAAATTCCACTCCTATTTGATTACAAAAAGAAGTGCAATTAGATAATGTAATCATCACTATGGACCGCCATGTAATCACAGACATGCCTGAACAGTTATTTGACCCTCACCAGTTGACTCCAAGATAATCTTCAACACCTCTACCTCACTTTCGATGTATTTTCGACGAGATCATCTATGTGGAACACAAACTAGAGCAAATTGCGGACAACAAGAGACTCACTGCGAGGGAGCCTCAATGGTGGATTTTCTCTCTGTTTTCACATGTTGAAAAATCCATCATCTATCCCCCCATTTGTTTGTCATCACCACTCTGTCCGTCAGCACTCGCTTCTCGCTTGTGACTCACACAAGGCGCACGTCCACTCGCCCACACCTGCATTGCGCACCGCAAACCTGGACGTGGATGCGCTTATCCTTTGCCCGTTCCTTCATTAGTATGTCGCTGGCTCTTCTAACTCACCACACCTCCATC
>OMPJ01010632.1:21477-33786 GCA_900312935.1 Carapus acus
CTTGACATTCTGGAATGTTCATTTGGCAAGTAATTAACTTCACACATGCACACACCCACTCCACTCCGCCCCCACACCCGTACACACACACACACATAGCTGGATTGTGACGCGAGGATCCAATCTAATGCAATCTCACTGTCATGCGTTGCTTAACATGGGCGCGTCTGTGCACATGCTGCCGACGCTCCCGGCGTGAGTCTTTGGTCCACACACACACACACACACACACAGGCGCGCGCGCACACACACACACACACACACACACACACACACACACACACACAAACAAACACATTTTTATGTTTAATTACAGCCCCTTAATGCTTCAAGGACTGGCCATGAAGTTAGACTTTATTTTTTCCTCGGCAGTCAAGACTGAATATAAAGATGCTTTGTAGTCACAATTGTTGGCACTGCTTAGAGAGTTTAGATTGGAGTAACATCAAGTTTGGGGTCAAATTTACTTATCATCAAGTGCACAACTGAGTAGCAATTTGGAGGACCCGCCTCCCCAGAGTGCCTTAAATGAGGCAGGAGGGCCGATATTTGACACGTGTCCGTTCAATCAGCTCTCCCAGGGTGACACACTCATATTTTGTGGTTCAGGGAGGGGAAACACACTTAGTAACACCTTGTGGCTCCGTTGTTGTTACCCGACGAGGTACATTTTACTGAGAGACACACACACACACACACACTTGCACACACGGGTGCACACACACACAAGTAATAATGGAATAACAAGCTCCATTTGTGGAGTCATTGTGTCAGGCCCAGATGACGGTGGAAATGAGCTGGAACATCTTTAGTTTTCCATTAACTGGAGGCTTTGTGGGGAAGGGAAGGAGCGCGACCAACGACTGGTATGCTAGGCGGCCGCAGGCTTTGGATGGCGAGGACAGGAGCGAGGGTGTGAAAAAGGAAGCGCAGGAGTGGTTAATTATAGGGAGTTCGACTAAAATTGTGCTGGCCGCTCTTGGCCGCAGTCGTTTTTCTTCCCGTTTATATCCACCGTTTGTTCACCTCCGCCATACTCATCTCTGCAAACATCTGGGCCGTTTACTCTCCCCCTCTCTCATTCTCTCCGTCTCTTTCTCTGGGTCAATCTCTGTCTACACGCACAGCCAAGATCATCACTCTGCGTCTTGCTACCTCAAGCAAGCGCACGTCTTTGTTTCAACATGCAGTTAACCTCTCCCTTTGCTCTCTATCTCTGTCTCTCTTTCTTTGTCCCTCTCTGGCTTTACTTCTGGCAGCTCAGCAGTTTAATCTCAGTCATATTATCTCGGCAGGATCGCATCAAAGCTTCACTGCAGCGCCCAATCAACTTCAGCCCAAACCCCATGCTGATGCCAATGCTGCTAGTCACTGTGCGTGCGAATGTCCATGTGTTTGTGTGTGTGTGTTGGCATGTATATCCCGGTGTGAAGATGGCAGCACAGATAAGGTACTATCACACCCCGTCTTTTTTTGAGCAATAGCAGTGGATTTGCAAGCTATATATGGAATTCATGCGATTAAAACCAAAATGAATACTAACCACCAGAAATCGTGCCAAAGTCTCTCTAGTGGTGGAACGTGTTTATACTCCCACCTAGAAAAAGGAAAATCACACATAACACTGTCGCGGCTGGATGATTTACGAAATCTCTCTCAAATATGCGACTTCTCGAATAACAAGGGAAAAGCAGAGGCACATGCTCGACTTAATAGATTTTTTTTAAATTTTCATTTTATTATGGCATGGTATTTAATGCCGCGGTCGTGATTGCTCTCCATCCTGCTCTCCCTGCTCTGTCTCCTCACATCCTGTCACTGTCCTCCCTAATGACACCTCAGTCTCCAGAGGACATGGCACAACAATAGCACACTAATGAATATTTACAGCAATGTGGCTTTCACACCTTTTCAAGTTCCCTTTTCAACCCTAGAGGATGCTGATGGACAAAGGGAGGAATCCACCGACGATTTTCCAACAGATATGCTAATGCCGAAGATGTACATATGTGCTGCACATTAGCCAGCAGCAGATAAACAAGCCTTCGTGCCACGGGCGTTGGCAGCGCTCTGATGTGTTGAGAGAGTGCATGCTTCACTGCCTCGCCAGTTGTCGTCTAAACACAAGATACTAATTAAAGACGGAGCTGCCTGATTAAACGAACATGTGAGGGTGTACTGTCCAATTATGTATTACATCAGTGTCTAAATGACAGAGGAAATGGACAAAATTAGTTTTTCTAATTTGATGACCATAAGACTGCTCTGATGAAAGTCTAAACGGGAAAAGCGACAACTGTTCAATTGTTGAACACGTTATTTGCTCACAAGCAAACCAAGTAATTGCAAATACTGTTGTTGCTACTCGGTTAAAAGTTTGAGGGTTGGAATGCAATACTTTGGTGAAGTATGGGTGAAAGTGCTTGATGGAGAGAACCAGCATGATTTCTGTCCACAAGGTCCTTCTTTAATCTTTCCAGCAATTTCAGTAGAAGTAAGGTTCCTCTTTCACGCTCTCTCATGCTGCAGAACTCCAGCACATGACACGAAAAGTACTCCCATTTTGTTGCCAATCACCAGCTAATTTGTGAGTGTGGCTTAGAGGATGTTTAAATCTGCCAGTCACTGACATAAACATAAACATTTCGCAGTGGTAAAAAGCAAATTAACCCTGGAAACAAAATTACCTTCCTGAGTAAAAAAGATAAAAAGAAATAAAAGAAAAAAGAAAAAAACAAGACGTGCCTACCAAAATCAAAGACAAGCGTCAGCTGTGCTGATTGCACACGTTTTAATTCATCGAGGACAACATATTTTACACGGCAGCGCAGTGATAACATTCCTGCCAGTGGCTGATAAGGACAGAATGAGGCGGAGGGACAGAGACACGGAGAGTTCAAGAGCGTGGGTGGAAGGAAAAGAAGGAGGAGTGATGTTGTCCAACTGAAGAGAGGGGCTAGCAGACATGGAACAGACGGAGAGAGGCAGCAGGTGACTGAGCAGTCCACCACATTGCCCGTTCGCCTTTTCAAGCACGTTGAGGACTGTTTGGCGACACGTCTGCTTGGACCCGTGACCCGTGCTTAAGCAGCGCCTCTGTTCTCTGTGCAACACTTGCAATCCCGGATGCACTCGGGTGCTTCAGGCTCCTCACACACATGCACACACACTCGTAAACCCATTGCGGCGTGAAAGTTAGACCCCCACGTCCAATTTTTCCCCTGATATGAGAAAAAAGTTACGTAACCTTTCAACAGTTTTCTCCATCTTCTTTAATATGCTTCGTCGCTGAGAGGCAAGAAGGGAAAATGTCTCATTTAAATTTGGAGTGGAATGAGATGGATGTGGGGCTCTATTTAAGACACCTCTTTTTTTCAGGACTCACACACGCAGACCCAAACCTGCACACATGCACACACACTCAAGACACACACACACACGCATAAGTGCACATCCACATCCTCACACGCACATTGCTCTTCTATGCTACACTGCATGACTCAGTGATTAACCAGATCAGGCCGAATCACAATCTGAGCACGTTCCTTCCAAATCTGACATTTCAACTCCCCCCCTGCTCTCTAATCTACTGTCTATAGCACGGTGATAAGTTCCAAGTAGAATACCTTATGTTGGTTTTATCTCAGCCTTTTAAAGCCAGCCTTCTAAGCCAAGTTATAATTTCGATGTTTTTTTCTTTTTTTTTTCATTTTCTTTTTTAAGTCTCTCCTTACTTTCACCTCAACAAAGCAGTTTGTCCTGCGTTATTCTTGTCTGGTTGAAAATGCACTGAGACATGTCTTGCATTGGTGAAAGGTATATTTGAAAAATGTATTTGTGGTAAATAAATGTATGAGAAGCTGTTCGACTTCTGTTTTTTGGGTATTGGGAAAAAAAAAGAAAACACAGCGGAGCATGAGGACCAAGTAGGGGGAAAAAATACAGTCATATGGCAACACATGGGTGAAACCTCAACAATATGACACAACACTGGTACATAGCCAGATGCAACGTTGTTTTCTATGCAAATTCAGCTGAATTTAGCTGTTTTACAATTGTACATGACAAATGTCTATGTTCAGTATTCTTTCATTGTGTAAATATCATCTTATGATGTTGCATATCAAGGTATTCTACATATCATGAGAATCTTGATCTGAAGTCCAGCAGATGCTCAGTAAAGTTGACATGAGCTCAAGTGTCTTTCTCAAAATTCACAATGATTTTCTCACTTCTAACAGGCTCCATCTTTAAAGCCTGGCTATTATTATCGCTCTTTGCCTTCTTGTCATTCTCCTCTGTCAATGATGCAAGATAATTGCCCATAACAACCCTTTTGAAGGAGAACATCATGTGTCAGGACATCTCAGTCCTTGTTGCCGCAGTTCAAAGTGTTTTGTGGTAAAAAAAGAAAAGCTTTTCACTTTGGGCCCTGCAGCTGTTATCTGAGTCATTGCCAAAGACCACCGGCAAATAAAATTCTCTCAGCTCACGTCCAAACGCAATCTTAGTGCAATCTTGTGAAGGGGTCAACATCAAAATGTCACTTTCTGCTTCTTAGGGTCACTAACAAAATTACAAATGATTTCTAAGGCTTGCGGGGGCAGCGAGTTGTCTGCCTCTGTGCTAAATGCAGAACCTTGTCGGTATGGAATCCTCGAGGAAGTCTACGATGAGTTTAAGGATGAAGAAAGGATTCCTCTCATTCATTTCCTCGAGGAAGTTTACGACGAGTTTAAGGATGAAGAAAGGATTCCTCTCATTCATTTGTAATGATGTTTTGTCTTCAATAGTTTCTGCTGCTTTGTCACATGGAGCAGTGGAAAGATCATTTCAGGAGCAATTCTGTGTGACGGTTTACTGACAATCAAAGCAGGACAGCAAAATGTGATTTTAGAGGGTACTTCATCTGCACATGAGGATTGTCGGGAACACCTTCAAATGTCTCCTTATGAACTCTGAACTTATGTTGATATTGAGAATTTTTTATTTTATTTTGTTGCCTATTTTGTGGAATTTGTTTTTATGACAAGAGTTGGCTTATGAATGTTGCCGCATTTCTAATTAAGAGTGCGCGACCAATATGTGTAAAACAGTACATCTGTGAACAAAGAGTTACTTACAGGTTAGATTAGATTATTAGAATGGGAGCTACTCATAGGTACTCCACAATGATTGTCTTTCACCATGAATGTTCAGCATCTAATGCTCATGATAGCAATCAAGCTACCCAGCCTCCTCTGTCAATTGTCAGGATTTGGCCTGGGTTTGACTCCCGGTTAGGGATCTCTATTTGGGGCGGAAGTGGCTCAGTCTTTCGGGACCCTGTCTAGGGACCCGAGCATGGCCAGTTCAAGTCCTGGCTCAGACCAAAAAAAGTATGAAGGCCAGATTGGTGGCTGTAGGGAATACAATTCACCTCCCGAACTCTGTGGACGTGCCCTTGACACAGACACCAAACCCTGAGTTGGTACGGAGTGTGACACTGACAAATAGGTAAGTAGTTTCCCCCATGTTTGGTTTTCGAGATTAGACCAATCACAAGTTGTGGCAATTACTCAAAGCCCTCATATCATTTGAGATGATTATTGAAAATTCTTAATCATTTACTCTTTGAATCTTCCCTTCTGTTTGATAAAGCTGAAATTCAGTTTTTACACTGGGGCAGAAAAGGTTGTTACAGAGTCACAGAGCCTTTTTTATTTTTTAACATTTCATAACACTGAAAATAACTAAAACTCTCTGGCACCTGAGTGGGCTCCCCCGATAGAGTCAGAGTGCAGCCGGAGATCACTGAGCAGAGCCCCGACTTCTGCACCGACCACACAGAGAAACAGAGCACAGAACGATGGGTCGTGAGAGGAGCTTGCTGTTCAAAAAAAGAAGAAGAAGAGGAGAAAAAAAAAAGAATCCTTTGCTGCAGGAGAATTAAACAGTGTAATCTTACAGCCGGAACAGTCGGAGTCGTAACGTGGTAACGTAATAATCTCTGGAGTTTCATTTCAATAGTTATCATAATTTCATTTTCTAACCTTATCTGGGCCAAATGTGATTAACAACAGCCACAGTCCTCTCAGCGCCGCTCCGATACTGAAATGTCCTCTGAGCAACACCCACGCACAATTTCTGCTTTACATACTCACCCCTTATTAAAATAATATCTCTCAAACAAAGTCAACAAATCAGAGCCTTGGGAGTCCCTGGGCCATTTTCCTCTCTTTTTTTTCCAAGTGCATTGTCTGGCCTGCCATTTCCACCGAAACATTGTGCATGCAAACACACGGAAACTCGCCGTCTGACACACACAGACCTGAGGCTGTCAGGTTTGACACCGCTAGTCCCACAGTCTCAACAGCAGCTGTCACTCCGCTCCCTTGTCTCTCTGTCCCGCTCTGTCCCACGCGCTCCCACTCTCTTTGTATGCTTTTCATACACCCACAATCACATTTTCAATTTTCCGCTGTTCCTCTCACCTCTCGAGGTGCAAAGTGCGATCAAAGATACCTCTGCGTGTTTCCGCCTGACGCGCCAGACCGATTGAGCCAACGTCCCACCTATGCCACGATGTCAGTCATTAAAGAATGGCAGAGAGTGTGTTATTGTACACCAATCCTTTTATAAGTGGGATAATTGAGGTATTAAAAGGATAGTTTAAAAGTGCAACTTAAAATGTGACCTTCCGGTGGAGATTCACTGTCACTTGCTAGAATAGAATGAATCACCGCCGGGAGGATGGAAATGAAAGTTGAAAGTTATTGTTGTTGCTATTTCCGTCTCGTGAAATCTATCACAAACCGGTGCAGAACGGGTGCAGCTGTTGATAGTTGGACAGATAAATCACCCAGAGAGAGACCCTGAAAAAGTCAAACGTGTTTCAATTTATGTAGATTGCAGATTACATCTGTGTTCTGTTCCCTCGACCCTCCTTCTAAAACACACTCGCAAACATGCACCTGCACACTAACTATCACCTTTGGCTCATCCAAAATTTGAAATTTATACAGGCGAGCGGCTTATCAGCAAGTAAGAACAGAAAGATCACATTACACCAGCTTCATAATATCTGCACTGGCCACTGGTGATTGCTGCAATCTATTACTGCGTTAAAGGTTGAACAAATTACTGAGTTACTGCCTAGTTCACATTTTACGTCTCCATGTCCAAAATTGTTTCCTTAAAACACTGACAGCACGAAATCTAAAACGCTATATGTTCACTTAATGCTTGAAAAACATTCATTTCGGAGTTGAAAGGCATTACCTCTGTGAATGATTGTCTTTTCTTGTCCGCTGGTTTTCTTGTTTGCTATATTTTTTGCTTGACCGGCGCCCCCATTTTCGGATCTCATCCAAATTCATGCCGATATTGGCTCGATCTCCTCAAGGACACTTGAACAAATGGCTGTGAATTAATGTAACTATCCTGGACAGGTTAAAGACACTTTAATATACTAAATATATTGCAGTACTTTAGTAATTTTATGTATCGTGAAATGCATGCTGGGATAGGTATGATCCCTTTTCCCCCACTGGTACTACTTCCCTGAACAGTACAAGCTGTCATGCATAATGTATCAGCGAATGGACCATTTTATTGTATATATTTGTTCTTTTATGGTTACCACCTCCACTCGTGCACACGCTTGCTTGACTGTTCATGCGCTAGTCATTTTCTCCGTCCATCCCAGGATTCCTTTTATCCCCTCATTGATCATCGATCCTCTTGGAATATTTTGTAATGCAACCCCCTCTCCCTTTTGCTTCATGTGTGGCGTTTTCCCCACTTTTCTTAGGTGATGGACAAGTACTGGATGAGAGCAGTGACAGTATTACAGTGTGGAGATTAATTGCACAGTTAAGTAGGCAGATACTCGCCAACATGCTTGTGTACGAGTGTATGTAAAAAAATAAAAAAATAAAAAAATGGAGGAGATACTATCATAAATCACAAGATGTGTGTGCAGGTATTATGTGTGCTGTGTGTGCATTAATGGAAGTTGTCAATTTTGGTTTGGGCGAGAATCTTCAAAGTCAGCCAAGGACTGCACCACCGAGCGTGTATGAGAGTGAGAAAGAGCCAGAGAGCCAGAGAGAGAGAGAGAGAGAGAGAGAGCAAATTAAAGAGCATAAATTAAAGTACATGTTTTCACAGTCAGAAAAAAAACAGGATGCACAACCTCACAATTCAGTGTGTGTGCTTTGTGTAAGCGTGGGCATCCTCCTGCTTGTGGATGACCACCACAACTCACACACACGCAGTATAATGCTCATCCCACAGTTACCACAGACACACGCATACACTCTCCGATGTACAAACAGCAAATCCATAAACCAGGCTGTAACATCATAACAGCAGGAGATCAGAGCTTGATGACGAATGTGTGTGTGTGTGTGTGTGTGTGTGTGTGTGTGCCCGTGCCCGTGCCCGTGCCCGGAGGGGGCTGAGCCCAGCCTGGTTGAGCAGCGTCCCATGTAAGTGAAAGAGGTAAAAGAGGAAGGGGAATGAGTTTGACTGGATCAGAAAATCGTCAGGCAATGCGAGTAAACAGGTAAATAGTGACTAATGAAGTGAGTGGCTAAGTAGTTAAGTGAGTGTGCAACACACTGATTAAGTCACTAAACACCTATTCGTACCTTGTAAGCAGGCCGGACATTTAACATGTTAATGCGCCAGCCAGGAACATTCAGGAAGACTGCGGGGCGAGAGAGAAATTGGGAGGGTAAGCAGCAGCGACAAAGAGTGGAAGCCACAAGGGCAGGGGGAGGAAGGGAGAGAAGGAAGAAGGGGTCAAGTGGGGGCTGGTGAATGGGTGGGAGGTGCGGACCGCGAAGGAAAAAGGAGGAGGAATCATCGGAGTGTGGAGGACGGATGGCGAGAAGGAGGGAGGGAGCTGGCGGTAATCACAGGATAGTGATGGGTGGTGGAGCTGCATGGGAGATCCTGAGTGTGGTCAGCACGCCGTGACAGACCCAAACCAAGTTCATCTACTCTGTGTGGGTGTGGGTGTGGGTGTGGATTCGTGTAGACGCGAGTGTGTGTTTGCCCACCTGTGTTTTAGGTAACTGAATGCACCTGCTCATTTCTTTCCTGATTTGCAATCTGTCTCTACCGTTGCCCAACACAGACTGTATAAAAAAGAGGGGGAAGCTTTTTACCAAGCTGCCATCAGCAGCAGCAGCAACAGCAATAGCAGCCGTATTTCCATGTTACACTGTAACATGACATACTGCAAAAATGTTTGCACGTCCACAGGTCATTTTGTATCTTTTCAATCTGGAGTTGCAGCAATTTCCATATCGTACCAACTCAACATCACTGTTTCAAATGAAACATGATGAGAGGAACATTTGAAATAGTATATATTGAGGTGGTATATCTGCAACCTTCGGATTGAAAAGAAATTGAGTAGAGTGAAAGTTTGAATGAAGCATTGCTGAGTTTCATGGTCAAATTTTTGAGATGAGGTCAAGAAGCAGGATTGAGATGGTTTGGTCACAAGATGGTGGAGACATTGGATAAAGGATGCTGGAGATGGAGCTGCCAGGTCGGGGGACAAGAGGAAGACCACAGAGAGGGTTCATGGATGTTGGTGAGGAGGACAAGGACGCAGTGGGTGTGTAAGTTGAGGACACATAATATGGTTGCAGGTGGAGACAGCTGAGGAAGAACAAGAAAAAGAAGTACAGATTCAATACAATCATGTTTATTAATAGAGGGGTGCGGAATTGGTTTTGGTAGCAACATTTCAGTGGTTAATGCTATTTTCAGAATGTGTGAGGACATCATACCAGATCCTTTACACACTTTTGTCGACACTCTTGTCATCGTTTTCAACCTTCCAGGCAGTCCCTGGATTATAATTCCAAATTGCATTGTATGAAAATCGTCTTACACAGGATCAAAACTTGTAACTCGAGACTTAAATTGTTTTGGATTGATTCAACTCCTCTGGGTTGGTTATGGCGAGAAGCCCTGACATCTTAGATTTGAGAGTCAGCTGTTGCAACCAATGAAAATAGTACGCGTGGCTGCCGGTACAAAAATTTTGTCCGTGCAAAAAGAAAGAAAATATAATTTCAGAGAAAGGCATTTGGCAATATCAGGTCATGTCAGGGTGACAAAATGTTTGGATTTCATTTTCAACACGCCGGACTGCAGAATAGTGGAGTAGCTAGAGCTCTCTCTTTATCTGTCTTTATCTCTCCTCCCCTCCTTTCTAAGTGGCTTGGCTTTGGGATCACCTTTCTGTGATCATTGTACTTTCGACTGTGTGGGCGAGTGACGGTGGGAGACAAAGAGACAGATGGTACATTTTCTTGTCTGTGGCTCGCTTTCTCTCTCTCTCTCTTTCTCTCTCTCCGTCTCGCCCTCGCTCTCTTCACTTCGTCCTCGCCAGGGTTTTGCCTGCCCCCCTCCCCTCGCGAACCGGTTCTCCCCACGACTCCCTCATTTCTTCCCATTCCCTCCGTCTGCCTCCGTCTGCCTCCTTCACCCAAACACAAATGATTTCACACCAGCTCACATGTGAACATGTTCACCGTGGGTCCCAGTAGGATGTCACACTGTGACAAAAACACACTACTGCGCGGCCCGCCATGAGCCCAGTCACGGATGACTGGAAATCTCTATGGAGAGAGTCTATGTGTGTGGGTGTGCGTGTGCTTGCATGTGTGTGTGCTTGAGTATGTATTCATTTGCAGAAGGAATCCTGAACTTTTTACTGCCAGTTACGACAGTGAACATGTACCCCCATGTCTCCGCCAACACCCGCCCACCATCCTCCCAACCACTGCCGCCATCCCCATCCCTCTCTCTCCTACAATCACACTCGTATTTTGCATTCAAATCTTACCTTGGCTCTGGTAGTGATTAAATTTCTTGTCTCTGAGGGGAGCAGATGCTATTGTTTCCTCCCTTTGGCTCCTTTGAAGGGAATGAGACTTGAGATCCCCATTTTGGCTCAAGCACCTGGCAGTGGTAGTGCATCTATGAGCCCCGACATGCAGCGGGATGAAACTATGGGGTAATATATGGTTGCCATTACACAAAGCCCTGCCAGTTTAACCCCTCTCATAGATCTCTGGGCAGAATCACCACAATCTGTTATGTAGCATTAAGCGCCTGTCCTGTGTAAAGTGACATTCTGAACACATATGCATATGGCCGCTTTCCACCACATCCCGCTTTTATTCTCGTATGTGTGAGCACGTGAACAGTGTCTATCCTATTATGTATAAATCTCTCTCCACCACTGCGTTGACGTTGTCCTCCTGCTACCGACCAACAGGTGGCACTGTAACACCTCATTTCCAGTTGCAGGACCTGTCCACAAGGCTGATTGTAAATCTCCCTGATTTGCTGTTTTGAAGGGAGAAAAGAGAATGGATGGGATGGAGTGAATGTAAACAAGATAAGGATGCGAGTGATAGAGGAGTAGAAACTGAGCGTGGAATGTTAAAACACTACAAGCAGGCAGTTGGAGACAGTTTAGCTGTGGTTGATGGCAAAGATGAATGACAGAGTCGATGGGAGCATGGAGACGGCAGCAAAAAAAGAGGGCGGTTGGAGTGTGCTGAACGTGTGGGCTAAACGAAAGGCTAAATCATGAGTGAGAGAGAGGGTAATGTGAAATCGCAGATATAAGACCAGATATGAATAGGAAAAAAAATGAGTGGAGGGTGGAGACAAAAGACAAAAGGCAGAGAATGGGTGGTAGGGATGGAAGGAGAGAACAGAGGAAAATGTGCCATGCCTGACACTCCAGTAAATAGAGGGTAGGTTAAGGGTCCTGCGGGCAAAAGCCAGACATGACTAACGATGACCGAGCACGTGGATGACAGAAGAGACAAGAGAGAGAAAGCTCAGACTAAAAGACAAGAGGTCCACATTCGAAAACATGGAGATGACCGTGAATGGAAACCCACACTAAAAATGTGCTATCCGAAAGCCAGGAAAAGTGTGTGTGTGTATGTGTGTGTGTTGATGCATGCATGTGTGTCCATGAGCGTGCTCAATTATTGCATATGGCTTTTGTGTACCACTGTGACAAGGGGGAATATCAGTGCATGAGAGAGAAGAGCTGGGGAACAGACACAGACAGATGGTACTTAGAGGGGTGTGTCGTGTCCGTCTGTGTGCAAATGTGTGTGAATGCAGTGGTGCCCTGTGTTTATGTGTGTGTGTGTGCGTGCGTGCGTGCGTGCGTGCGTGCACGTGTGCGAACACTGATGATCTCTGATGCAGTGGCAGCAGCGGCAGTACAGTATGCATGACAAAGATAGCAGGATTTATGCTCTACACAAGCCCACA
>OMPJ01010634.1:0-19332 GCA_900312935.1 Carapus acus
TGCAAAAGATAACGGAGGGGGCAGGGGGAGCATTTTCCCGGCCTCACCATCCTGCAGACGTGACTCGTAGCGGAACGAAGACGCACGCCTGGGCGGAGCGACGGGGCGCCTGAAACAGGAAGGAGGGAGAGAGGCGACATGAAGAGCGAGACATCCCACGGCGTGTGAAGTGTGTGGGTGTGTGTGTCTGTGTGTGTGGGTATTTGGCGTTGATAATGAGGTCGCCCATGGCGGCAGGTGAAAGAGGGAAGTAGAGCGGCCGACGGGAGGCCCGATAACTCACTGCTCCTCCTCTGCGTCCTCCTTCTCTCGCTCTGCTCCCGTGTTCTCCTCTTTTTCTGGAATCGCAGGTGAGCACTGGTCATGGATTCTCACTCAAACCAAAAAAATCCCTCCGCCCCCAGAAAAAAACAGCTGAAACAAACCACCCACCAGCTCTGGGCAGGACCGTCGGTAGGGAGATGTTGCTGAGCCTCCGGGGGTCGGTCTTAGGTCTGGGCGGCGGGGGTCTTTGGGGGACCAGGGAGGTCGTGGAGGACGGCGTGACGCTTCGCTCCTTGGCGGCGAGGCTGTTGGGTGACACCGGCCTCAGCAAGCGCCACTCCTCCAGCGTGGGCTGGGGCAGAGGGATGCCGGCCCGGGGCGACGGCGACAGGGAGCGGCCGTCCTGGCTCACGGGCATCCTCGGGGGGATGGCGGGCGGTGTGCTGGAGAGGGCCTGTTCGTCGGCCATGCTGTCGGAGGCGCTGTGGGTCAGTTTGTTGCGACGCTGAGGAGGTTTGTGGACGTGGATCTGTGGGATGTCCATCGGGGTGGGGTCCATGATGGGGAGCGTGACCTCGTAGGCGTTCTCTTCCTCCTCCTCCTGCTCCGGCACCTGTCTGGGTTTGAACTGGGGTGGACGGGGCTGCTTGGGCGGGAGGGGTGGAGACTGGCAGAGCGTGGCCAGCAGGCAGTGTGGCCCCGGGTCAGAGCGGCGGCGGTGGCCTTCGCTGATCAGCACGTCCAGGGTGTGCGTGAACTTCATCTTGCTCTGCTTCGCCATCACCTCCTCGATCTCCTCCAGCAGCTCATCCTCGGCCTCGCCGTCCTCCACCTCTTCCTCGACCTTCTCCTCCACCTCCTCCTCGACCTTCTCCTCCACCTGTGGCTTCACTTCCTCCTCTACCTTTACCCCTAACTCTTCCTCCTCTTCCTCCACCTCCACCTTGTCCTGCTTCTCTTCCATCTTTGCGTTCTCCTCACCCTCCCTCTCTCCTCCCTCTTCTCTCTCGTCCTCCTTCACTACCTCCTTTTCCTCCTCCTCCTTGGCGTCCTCCTTGCCCTCATTCCCCCTCTCCTCTTCTATATCCTCCTCCTCTGTGCCCACCGGCACCCAGACCAGCTTCATGCCGGGCCACTGCAGGTGGCACAGGCAGTTGCAGTGTGGGTCACAGCTGGGACTGGGCGGCGTCTCTGGGCTTTGCTCCGCCTCTGCCTCCCCGCTCAGCAGTAGCTGGATCTCTACCTCCTTCCCATCAGGCTCTGGAAAGAAAAGCAGGAGCAACAGTTAATTCGGAGAGAATGGGCACAGGTTTCTGGAGACCAGGTCTCCATCCTGACCTGAACACACCAACACCTCGGACGTTCTATCTCGGCCCATCAGTGTGAACGGGCCTGTTTCTTGCCGGGAACCTTCCTACACATATAACCAATGATTGCACAGCTCATCTTCCGCTAAAAGCTTTTTCCCCCCATCTGACTTTCTTCAAACAGTGCTGGCCGAAATGGCCTGTCAGCACTTTGTCTTGTCTGTGGTGTGCCAGTTAAGTCTTAAAATATTGATACAAAATTTGGAGTCCTATACGGGAAACATCTAAGACTGACGGAAGAGGAGGGCGAGTGAGGGATGAGAGGTAAAAAGGTGGGTGAGCAAGTACGTCTGAGGAATGTGGAGGAGCGCTTTTTCCATCTCAGTCAGCAAATATTGATCCCGGTGCATTACAGATTTGTCGCGATTCTCGCTGCAAAACAGGATCAAATCCTCTCGTCGCACTTTGCCTTCGCGTTTGCACGATGACCGTTTGCGGTGTTTTAGATCTCAGGTCCGGCCTGCACAGCCTCCACGTCTGAGAGCCGCAGTGTCTTCACACACTTCCTCTGCCGCTGAGGACCGGGAACCAGAAAAAGAGAACTGATCTCTGTGGGGCAGAACAAACCTCAAACAGCGCGCTGTGCTTTGGCTTGGTTTAGAGCGGACGGACACTCTGAGGGCCAATCACAACTCCCAATCCAACCCAACAGAATCATGTGTGTGTATGTGTTAGTGTGTGAATGAGTGTGTGAATGTGTGCGTGCGTGCGTGCATGCGTGGGTGTGTGTGTGTGTAAATGTGTGCGCGTGTCAGTATGTATGCACCACACGTCTGTGCATAACTTTATGACTAACAGGCCTGGACATTGTACGTTCTGTCACACACACCTACAAACACAGACATATACACACAAACACACGTGCACATACTCGCACCTGCACCTGCACAGGTAGCCAGTGACATAACCTGTTCTGTGGCTTCTGAGCTGAGCTGCCAGGACCACCACCCTGCTGTGTTTGAGAGCTCTGAGTGCAAACAAACGCAGCGGGTCCAACCAACATTTAATCGTCGAACTGGTCCGTGCACATTGGCATCTGTCCAAACTCGCAGGCACACTCAGAGACAAAAAACCCCCAAATTAACCGCACCACCACCCAAAATTTCATCTTGTGGATATAATATGATGTTGCAGGCTCACATCTGATGCCTTGATTGAGTTGGTGATACATAGAATAGACAGTCAGTGTGTTTGCGTGTGCGTGTGCATGTTCGTGTGTGTGTGTGTGAGTGACGTGTGACATGTGACGTGAGGCCAGGTGAGGCAGGGGGGCAATGCCTCACAGGTCATTAAAGAAAGAAAAAATGTAAAATGAAAAATCAATTTAATGTTAACATTTATCTGGTGATTTGAATCTTAATGTTATTTTCAAATATAAGCGGTTGCCAATAAAATGGTGAATAAGCTACTATGTAGTTTGTAGACATTACCAAAAAAATATTTAAATATGTAAGCATTAATAAATACGTAAACAAACAGATACGTGAATATTCGGATAAATAAACAAATATGCAAATAAACATGTACATATATGAAAATTTCATTGTGCAAATATTTGAACATTTTGTTGTGTAAATATTTAAATATGCAAACATTTATTTACATATATAAATATGTAAATAGATACAGTATGTGATTATGTTGTGATAGAGTCAGTGCCCCACAAGCCATGAACCTCACTGCACCTCACCGGTGTTTGTCCGTGTGTGTGTGTGTGTGTTTGTGTGTATGTGTGTGTGAGTGTGTAAATGTGCGTGTGTGTGTAGACAAGCTCTTTACCTGATCGCCCTCCGTTCACCTGGACATTCTCATAGCCACTCTCAGTCTCCCTGGCCACCGCCTCCTTCTGCCTCTGCAGGACGTGTTGCCTCTTGGCAGGCAGCGGCGGAGCCTGAGCCCCCCCGCTGTGGCTCTGCTGGCTGGTCCGAACGGGCTTGGGTTTAAGCGTGGGCGCCCTTTTGAAATGCCTCCTGGGAAAGGACCGGGGCACGTGGCCGGAGGATTGCTTCCCTGCTGGCGCCCCCTGTTTGCTGAACCTGTCCACAATCCTCCTCACTTTCCCGCTGGAGCCGCTCGCGCCGACAGTGCCACCGGCCCCTGTGGGCTCCGGGGAGGGGGAGTCGTCCTGGGACTGGGACGGTTTGGGGGGGATGTTGGGCCTGGGTTTGGCCTTTGGCCTGTCCATCACAGGGGATGTGGAGAGAGGGGATTCCGACATGATGGTGAATTTCACTGAGGGCTCTCACAAATCAGGCGAGGCGGTGGGTGAAGAGTAGATGGCAGGACGTTCATGGTTACCTGCAGACACAAAGAAGAAGATGGAGGCGGGATTCCAAATGTTCACAGACTTCATTCTTATCCGTACAACAACACCGCAATAAAGCCAGCATGAATGATTCATAATCTCCAGGCAGACTTTCAGCTCTGAGCTATAAATGTGCTCAGGAATACGGACTTTGGACCTGAGGGAGAGCACACTTCACCTCCACCTCTCAGTCTCATTGGCGTGCAGCACAGAGGCATCACAGGAAATGGGGAATCCCACGATTGTGGTCGTTTGGGATGCTTCCTGGCAAACGGCGGCATGTGTGTTCACAGTGACGCGCCGGGTCGCAAATAGGCCGTGGGCACTTTTTAAGCTTATCGCTCACCTGCTGAGGAGTGAAGCCGTCATAAAATTTTCTAATAAGTTCATGATAACAGTCATTATCTTGCCTAGCTGGGTTGATATAAGATCAGTGGCACCAAGCAGTGAAAACGCTTCAGTTGCTGGAGTGTCTGTCGTCTGTCTGCGACATATTTGCAGCTCCTATTTCACTCAAATGAAGCAGCCCAACGAGAAACTCCAAACTTCTCAGTTACAGGTTGTCGAACTCAAGTGAGGGGCAGTGACGAGGGCGAAATGTGGTTTTATTTTGAGGTCGGCACGAGCAAATGGCTGCGCTGCAGGCGCCACCCCGCATGTGCTTTTAGGTGTGTGTGGAGCAGCTGATGTAAAACCAAACCGTGGCGCAGTTAGTCACACAGCGCACACACACATGCGCGTACACACACAGAGTAGACACCCAAAGCGACAGCCTGATGGTTTTATCTGCTGCTAGGTGTACACAGGCACACACACACACATACACACATAGGGGAGAAGACCTGTCTCCAGCCTGAGGCTACCGGTTAGCGACACATTCTGTGGTGTGACGGTGAAGATAAGAAGGCTTTGGGAGCAGCATACTGTAGGTGTATCGTGCGGGGCTTCTCGTCAGGAGCTTGACTTGTCGGTTGTGACTTGAAACCCACAAAGAAACTGCCCCGGCTGGTCCGACCAGTTTGATAGAGACTCTCTCTGCAGAGCGGATAGAAATATCTGCCGGGCTCTGACACAGCCGGGCCGCAACGGAGAATAAAGTATGTGTTTGACTTGGTGAAAAGCCTCCCAGATCCCCGCACGCTATCTGCCTAGGTCTCGTCAATTCCTTGGCCCTCCTGGTTGTTTTCCTTTGGGGTGGGGACACAACGTCTTTCCAGGTCACAGATTCGGCCCGGCCGCGGTCGGAATCATTGTCCAAAGGGTGACACATGAGGCGGCGCGCAGGGTGTGTTGGCTCCATGCGATGTGAGCCCACACATTTCCTCCAGCCGTGAGGAAGCAGTTGCTTTTTGGAAGCGTCCGGAATTGCAGGTTCCCCTTGGCCCAGGCCAGGTCATTCACGTGGACCAATTAAAACCCGGAATTCCTGTCAGATGACGCAACATCAGCAGTGTTCTGATGTGATCATGCAGAAGAGACAAGGAGGAGACGGGATAAATGATGGACAGCTCGTCTCTCGTGCTGCTGTGAGGGGACGTTTGCGACCTATCGCACACAAATTTATCACTGCAGACAAAGGGCAGCAGATTAAGGGTGAGAGGAGGTGTTTGGACCTCCAGCTTTTGAGCCAAAATTAGACCATATGTGCAGTTAAAATCGCCTACACAAGGACGCAGACACACACACACACACACATACACACACGCCCCCCTTCGCTTCCATTCAGTGCCCTCCCAACAGCACACGTCGCCCCTTTTGTCTCGCCTTCCTCTATTGACCTGGTTACTTCAATAGTTACACCCTCCAGTCTGCTGGACTCAACATATACACACACACACACACACACAAACACACACACACACACCACACATACACACAGGCAGGTCAGTGGGCCACTCATTCACAGGGGTGCACGGACCCTGTGAGTCGAAACAAAAACACTCCATCCACTATGACGTGCACCCCTAAATCGCAGCACCCTGAGTGCTTTAAGAGGACTCACCATTAACACTTAACACTCCCTCTTTGCCTGTGTGCGTGTGTGTTGCCATCTGTATTTAGCGCTGATGGCTCTGTGTGTGAATAAAACAGGCAGGGGGGCTTTAAGAGGGAGCGACACAGGAATCAGCCATGACACATGTGATGAGCCTGCTCCACGTTGGCCAGGAAGAAAGGAGGGAAAAGGTGTGCCGGGAGGCGCGCGCGCACACACACACACACACACACACACACACACACACACACACACACACACACACACAGGTACGCACGCATTTACATTAATAAGTGGCTTTGCTGCCATGATATTGCACAGATTTCCCTTTGTTGAGACTACAATGCGTTAAAGCTCATGCGCAGAAATTGTCATTACTGTGAAACTCCAAAGCTTAATGATGTCTTTGCCAGTCGGGGAATTAAACCCAGTGCAACGTTGATCAACCAACATTTTGTGATGGCTATCGAGATCTATGTCGGTGGGTAGTTGAGCACAATTGATAGAGATCTTGATAGAGAGGCAGATTTAACATGAAACAAATAGGAAAGAGTCTTCATTTTCCTTCCTCCTACGGCTGAAACATTGTTTCTAATTACGGGATTATTAAGTGCCTCATGCGGAAAAACAAGTCTGAGGAAATACTCCACGGACACTCTAGGAGTGGTACTTCTACTGAATAACATTGTGACGATATCGTTGTACGGATGGAAGTGTAGCGACAATTCGAGCGTTAGGGGACAGGTGCGCATGGACAGACATCAAAACAGACACGAGAGAGCGCCGATCGGTCAGACAGTGTCAGATATTTGTAAATTCACTCACCGGCATCCATTCTGAGCAGGTCGGATCGCCGTCTGCGCTCCCCGGGCTGCGGTTCTCTCACCACAGCATTAGTTTCGCGATACAAAATTCGCTTTCACTCAAAGGTTCGAGGGCGGCACAGCTCCGGTTCGATCTGTTATCGTACGGTAGGGAAAATGATCAAAGTGGTGAGGGAGAAAATATCCACGGCAAGAAACGCAGCAATCTGTTCACTTTCGTATTGTTTCTGTGACAAGTGTGACGAGTGTGTGTGCGGCTGCGTGTGTGTCTGTGTGCCGCTCCCCCCACCGTTGTCATCTGCTCTTTGTTACCTCTTTGTGGGTGTGACAGCATCATCTAGTGGATCTTAGTGACACTACAGTCACTAATTAGGATTCACCCCATGAATACCGTTTATTAGGCATGTATGGCCTGTAAACACACTTAAAAGTACTCCGGTATATAAAAGAGTGCAGATAAAGTAAGATATTGAACTACATACACCCTAACCGTTAATTAGATTTAGTGGGGAACAACTAACCTTAACTCAGGGTCAGAATTGGAGAAACCTGATTAGTCCCTGGGGAGCAATTTAGAGAGCGACCCGGCTCAAAACGACCAGAAATGGACATTAAAGGGCAATGATAAAAGATGTGCTGCACACTCCCAGCTCATCCACTTCTATGTGAGTGCCCAGAAAGGCAGCACTCCTGGGCACACAGCTAGTGGCAAGTACTGATGTCTTTATAGGATTCTTAAGTGCTACTCATACAATGATAAGGTGTACAGGAGTAGAGTCGCTGCATCATACCACAACCGTGCATATTATTAAAAAACGTGGGATTATCTTCACAGATACAATAATTATTTCGGAGTCACCTACAAAACAAATTGTGGTAGGTAAGAAATTCATTGGAGTGTCACAAAATAAGTAAATGCTCAGATATCGATTAGTGTATGAATACCAGAGACTGTGGAAATGAGTATTTGGGTGAGAAATAAGTGATGAGGATTGGAGCCATGTGGTCCCTCCCGCAGAGCACCGAACAGTCCACTATGAATGGGAAGTAGTGCCGGTCGATTGGATGGGTGTCTCACAGTGGGAAACGGCTGGTCACACGCCGTTCCAGATCACATATAATCTTGATTTCTACATTTAAGAAGTACTCACTCTGTCCAATCACAATGCTTTGAAAGGAGCAGATACAAATCCTCACTGGATCTATTTAACCTGGATGCTCCTGTTGCGCAAAGATACTGCGGCAATTGCTTTATACCAAGTGAGTCGCATCACATGTATGTATCCCTCCGCCAGCAGAGGAAATGCTCGTAGACCAATCACGTTTGTGTTTACACCGTCACCTGTCAAACACACAGGCTGCAATTTTTCTGCCTAAAAGGTAGGATTTCCCCCTTCGTTTCACCTTTATGTACATACTGTCATTGCGAATATAAATAATGAAAGGATGGGGTACCGGTGGCCACTCAGAGCGCGCCAGTTTGCCGTCAAGGTAACCGGGCAGGGTTAGCCGGGTTAGCCCCGTGTAGCTAGGTGGCTCTCTCCCCGTCTGGCTTGTTTTTTAGCCGATTATCACAAAGTCCTTACGCGTAATCATCACTGGGTGAGGTCAGAGCGTTCGTCTGTGCTCACCTTATGAAGCTAAATAGCGTTTTAGTGCAGCAATATCTGTACCCTGCCCAAACCCCATACTAGTCGCCGAAGTACCGTTGAAGTACCGGGACCAGCCATGCATTATCTCGGCAAACGGGGTGCATGGACCCAGTCGTTGATGCGGGAGGTCTCATCAACTCTCTCGGTTCTATATTCTCAGTAATACTGTCATTTCCAAATACGGCTAACGCTGCTGCGTGGCTAACCACGGCCAATGTTCGAGCGAACTGCCGCGAGTTGTCAGTTTATAACAAAGAAATCATCACTGCGTTTGCAGGCGGGCGCTAGCCTATCACCCAAAATTCAATTCAACTGAGCTGGAATTCGTGACTCATTTTTGTCATATTGCGCGCCCTCATTCACTCTTTGTCATAATGACGTTATTCCAGACGTTTTCTCCAGGCTAGATCTGCGAACTCAGGTGTACACGGTCACATTAATTATTGCTGCGTCGCAGCGTCCTTTCCCAGTTAGAATCCTGATATTCGACTCACTGGTAGCACAACTACACTTAACAAATCACAAAATCCGGACATTTTTCATGTATTGACATGCTTGTTCTGCTTAACTTGTAAAGCAAATAGTGTGTGGGTGTGGTGGTAGCGAGAGAGTCTGAGTTTACATTGCCTGGCTGGCATGTGTGTAGCAACTCAGAAATGTCTGTTAAATCACATGAGGACCGAGGGGGGGCAGAAGGGCAATGAGCCAGGGACATCTGTGGGGTCCACTGTTCCACTGTCCCATCAGTGCCATTAACCCAGCCTCCATGGACACTGGACACTTCCAAGTGAGAAAGCAAATCGTCTCTGATCTGCCCCACCAGGAACAGAAACACACACTCACACTGAAGCGTCTACGGTAGCCGCCAACTGGACGGACTCTCTGGTAATTGACCTTTTGCAGGTAAGCCCAGCCAAGCGCACCCCGGCCACTCAGAGATACGCTGTACAATATCTTGGGGGCTGCAATGGTTTTGAAAAATTAGTTGCCTCTGACAATGCGCTGTTGTGGTTTTGTCATGCTTCCTTGAGCTGATTCCCATGTCTATAATGCTGCAGTGGTTTCAAGGCTGAAAAGAGCATCACGCGGCCTCTGTGAACACACAGCCACGCGAGCGCAAAGCAGGAGGAGAAATGGTCCTCCTGGAACATTTTACTGGTGTTAGATGAAGATGCTAATTTATTCATGCAAGGAGCACCTTCCTGCAGTGGGTGGATTTTTATTAAACGTGAAACATTGTTTTTGAGTGATGGTGCTAAAAATGTGCCTCAATTGTGACAAGTGGAAACGCACAAATTCCCAAGTTTGCTAACTGCGCAGTTGATTTGTTAAGAGTCTCCATTGGATTTTATCATTCATTTAGATCGAGAATTGCCGCACTCCAGGACAGTGAAGACATAACAGGAACTACGAGCTTTCCAAACAACCACAACTCAATATCACATTCTTGTTTTGTTCATTTTAGAAAATGGCCTCAGCAAACTGACCCTGAGGTAGATTAGCAATGACAGTGCGGTGCTGTACCAAAGCACAAAAAATGTCAGCTGCAAATGATTTTAGTTACAGTAGGCTGTGCGTGACACCAGAGAAGCGTATCCCAAAGGATTCCTGGGTGTGTGTGTTTGTCGGAGGTGTGCAAATGCTAATTGGTGTACCTCAGGAGCACAGTGCAGCTGCAGCATCAGTGCGGTGCGCAATGCCACAGAGGCAGTAGCTCTCTGTGCTGCTGGGGACCAGCGAAGGAGCAAACCCAGTGACGATAGCTGGCCAAACCCAGGATGGCACACCAGCTTTGAATTTGCCTTCCTATCTCTGGTTACGTTTGGCAGTTGAGGTCATTCTCAGAGATGATGGCCATCTCTTGCTCTTCTCACTCATGCTCTTCATCCCTTTCCCCCTGCTGCCTCAGTGGAATAGCGGAATAATTCTTGAACCATGAGCTCAGTGGCAGTGTTGACCCCAGAGAGCTTTGCGGAGCACCGCAGCGGCCTCAAAGACCAGGAGATCACAGGTAACATATATACTGTACATACGCACTGACTTCTATTCGTAGGCTGAAGGGCCCCAGAGATCCTGCAAACTCCCTAGACCTTTTCCCTCGAGTCTTCTTTAGGGACTTCTCAATGGACCTGTTTTGAATGACTCTAACCGAATACTGTAGTCTGTGTCCGATTGTTTTGTGGACAGTGGCGCTCATTGATAAGAAACATAAGGGGAAGTTGTTTCATGGAGCTGTAACGCTCATCTTGCTCCCCACAAACACGCGGCCCAAGACACGTCCATCCGCATCTGTACCCCTGCAGGCTGCGTTCCAGAGGATGAGGCCTACATCCCCACCTACCTAGAGGCCTTCCCTCCGCTGCCCGAGAAGGGGGCTCCGGGGGACAAGGCTGGAGATCCAGCGCCTGCATGGGGCGGCAAAATCAGGCCCATCAAAGCTTCTGTCATCACACAGGTCAGGCAGCTACTGACTTTAGCCTCACATGCACACATAATTGCATTTGAGTTTGTGGCGAGTACTTCAGTGGAAAGATGTTACATGTTAGTGTGGGTGAGGAAAGGACCGCCGACCTCTGAGGACACCAAGTCTCAAAGCTGCCCTCCCATAGGTGTTCCATGTGCCCCTGGAGGAACGTCGTTACAAGGACAACAGCCAGTTTGGGGAGGGCGAGGAGGCCAAAGTGTGCTTGGACATAATGCAGAGGACGGGAGCCCACATCGAGCTGTCCCTCGCCAAAGACCAGGGCCTGTCCATCATGGTAACCGGAAAACTGGACTCGGTCATGAAGGCTCGCAAAGAAATAGTGGCTCGCTTGCAGACTCAGGTAAAGTCACTGGAGCCGCCGCAGTCAGCCTTCGGAGGAATGTCTGAGCGGTGGAATTTCTAGTTTCCTGCTCATTTGTTTGACGTCTTGTCTCTTGCGCTAGGTCATGTTTTGGCTGCCAGCTATGTGAAGGTGTAGCTTGTCACATGTTTACCCCTGGAAATGCAGAACAAAACAACAAAAGCTGTCTGAGCGCTGCTTTATTGTCTCGTCGCAGTCAGTCACAGAAGTATAATAATATTTTTGTGAAATTGCCTCCTTGGCTCTTGTGTTGTGACTAATGTGGTGAGATGACATGCGGGTGTTGTATTGTTTTCCTTTTGAGTCAAATTCTATGATCCCCCAAACAAACAAGGCAGAGTTGGTGAGCGGTGAATGGCATTTTTGTTTTTGCCATTGTGTTAAAACAATCAGTGTTGTAGAACGTTGGTGGCAGCCGGCAGTTGGCTCATTGCAGTATTGTGCAGGCACTCATCTCCTCCTTGTGAGTTTCCCTCATTAGCCCATGACATCTGTGGAGGGCTTGAAGATGAATCCCTCACATTCTCACCTCCCTGATGTCACTGTCATTTAGCTAATGGTTTGTTTGTGTCAGAGCCCGATGCCTTTGTCCATTTTTTACAAACAAAAGTGTCATCATGATGCCACAGATGATAGCATGGCATCACCGTTGGGTGACGGGTTGCATGTTGTGCAACCTCTCCGACCCACAGCTATAGGTATTGGTGTTGGCACCGTGGCCTCCTGGTGGTTGGAGCTGGTAGTTGATGTTCTGTCCACGTTTTGCACTCTCCTGCTTCACTAGCGCGTTAGACGCATGAAACAAAACACGAGATGCCCCATGTCATGCGGTGAGAACGAGGATTTTGAATCGGTCTAATCTGATGACATCATATCCGTTGCAAGGATAAATGAGCTGAAGTTGGAGAGAAACGGCTCGTCAGAACTCGCTGTGCAGGCAGCTCAGTTTTGGTACAATAACCACAAAATAAAAATGACGGTCAGCTCCCAGGGGCTGTCTTTGTGGGCTTCAGCAACAAACATGCTGATCTCCCCTTCACTTGTGCAGCTGTTGGCCTGAGTTGCAGTTATTGATACAGCAGTGCAGAAAAACACCCCCTAATTGCCACGTTGTTTGTTTTTGATTTGGTAGCCTTCAAAATGGGAACACTGAATATCTCTGTACCCGCTTAACACAAAAATGTCAAAACATTCCATTTGCGTTCAGCAAGCGTAACGCTCAGCATGGAGCTCGGGCACTGAATCTGACGTGAGTCACACCGGCTTGTTAATGTTGCCCGATATCGTTTGTTCGTCGTCAGTAGGTCCTCTTCCTAAAACCTCCCCTGCCTCTGCTCTCCAGGCCTCGGCCACAGTGGCCATACCAAAGGAACACCATCGCTTCGTCATCGGCAAGAATGGCGAGAAGCTGCAGGAGCTGGAGCTGAAGACGGCCACAAAGATTGCCATTCCACGCCCCGACGACCCCAGTGCCAATATCCGGATCACTGGCACCAAGGAGGGGATTGAGAAGGCTCGCCACGAGATCCTTCTCATCTCTGCTGAACAGGTGAGCCAGAGGTCACGCAGAGACGGGATTAGAGGATTGGAACCAAGAATAAAACATCAGAGAATCTCTAGCAGATGTGAATTATTCTGCCCCCATCTGTGCAGGTTATTCTATCAGTAGAGGTGAACGTGTGTTCAGATCAGTGTGGCAGAATGGAGTTGGGCGGGGGTCATCGTGGTGTAAACAACTTCTGATAGACCCCCCGAGTTTCCATAGCAGCGCTGTGATCCTCCCTCAGACGCTTTGATGTAAAAAAATTAAAAACGGCCTCACTGCAGCCACAGCTAGACCGTGAGCAAGAGCTAGAGTGGATCTCGTCCTTACAGTTTGACCAAAGAAACTTCTCCTCCCTCAGTGCCGTCGTAGAAACCCTGTCTAGCGGCGTTCTTACCCCCTTCTCTCTCTCTCTCACCCCCTTCTCTCTCTCTCCCACGCCAGGACAAGCGTGCAGTGGAGCGTCTGTCCCTGGAGAAGGTCTTCCACCCGTTCATTGCCGGTGCCCACAACCGGCTGGTACAAGAGCTGAGCCAGGAGACCGGAGCCCGCATCAGCATCCCTCCGCCCAGCCTGCCCAAGGACGAGATAGTCATCACCGGCGAAAAGGAGGCCGTGGCGCTGGCGCTCAGCCGCATCCGAGCCATCTACGATGACAAGGTGTGTGTCTGTGTGTGGACGCGTCTTAAGGTTGTCGAGAGCAGATTTAGCTCCCCAGACCAAACCAAGAGCAACTCTGCTGACTGTATGGCTCAGACTTGACAGATGCGCTGGAAAAATAACCTGTTTCTTTTCAGCAGTGTATATTTTCAATCCCGTCCGACCCAGCTGAAGTTAAAAAGAGCGGATTGAAATATGAGTGAGTGAACTGTGGAGTGGACGTGTGTGGGGTGTGCAACAGAGGAGTGCTGATGATGGACAAGCTGGAAATAATGTGGAGGGAAAATTGGATTTCACCCGAGAAAGCCGGAGCAGAATGCTAATAGCACGGGGTGCATGTGCACGACGGCTAACCAAAAACCTTTGTTCCCCTTCCACTCACTCGCTCCTCTCCTCCTGTGCTCTCTCTCTCTCGCTCCCTCCCTCCCTCCTTCCTCACTCCTCCTTTGGCCCCCATGGTTCCCATTTCCGGGTGATGCCTTGCACGCCTCCTCCTGAGCTCCAATCGGTCCTTCACCGTGCTCCCGACTCCCACCGCCTGTCATGCCTCCCGCCATTCCTCCTCTTCATGATGCCTCTCACCATCATATCTTGTGAAATTATCACCCGGCAGAAACGAAAGACCACCACCATCTCTGTGGAGGTGAAGAAGTCCCAGCACAAGTACATCATAGGTCCAAAAGGCAACACCCTGCAGGAGATCCTGGAGACCACGGGTGTGTCCGTGGAGATGCCCCCCCTGGATTCGGGCTCGGAAACCATCATCCTCAGGGGGGAGCCCGACAAGCTGGGCCCAGCCCTCACGCAGGTCTACGCCAAGGTGAGGGGGGCTGCGGGAGCTTTGCGTGCTCGCCTAGACCAGCAACTTTCTCACCGTCCTCCTCCTCCTCCGTCCTCCTGCAGGCGAAGAGCGTGATGGTGATGGAGGTGACCGCTCCGGCCTGGCTGCACCGCTTCATCATCGGCAAGAAAGGGCAGAACATCGGGCGCATCACGCAGCAGCTTCCACGGGTAGGAGAGGGAGTGGGGTCACACGAGGACCCGTCAAATCCGACTGACACGCTTTTAATGGCTGGTGTGCGTTTCCTGTACGTGTGTGTGTGTCTCACAGGTTCACATAGAGTTTACAGACGGGGAGGAGCGCATCTGCCTTGAGGGGCCCACGGAGGAGGTGGAGCAGGCTCAGGCCCAGATACAGGAGATCATCAAGGACCTGGTCAGTGTGCGCACACACACACACAGACTATGGTTACATTGTAGTTTGTACTTGCATGTATTATGGTCACATATGAATGACTTCATTGTGTGAGATGGATAAACAGATTTGTGGATAATTTTTAATTTGATCAAATTCACCAATTTATTACAAAATAGTATTACAAAATAGTAGTACTTCATTGCCTCTGGGAAACGTAGGAAATTATAAGCAACGCTGCTGTTATTCTAAAATGCTCAGCCTATGGGAAATGATTTCCAGACTTAATGAATTTTCTAATCACACCAAGGGGCCAGAGGCCTTGGTCGGATTCAAGAAAATAGTACACCAAACACACATCTTCAGCCTCAAGGTAGATTGGCTTTGGAGTTGAAGGCGGTAGCCGTTTATGTTTGCTGCTGCTGCTGCTATGCTGTGAGATGAAGCCCAAAACTGCACCAAATTGAGCAGGTCCGTGTGCTAATGTGCTAACATGCGGCTAATGTGTGTCTGTGCCCAGCTGGTGCGGATGGACTACACTGAAATCATCATAGAGCAGCGCTTCCACAGACATCTCATCGGGAAGAACGGAGCCAACAGTGAGTAGCTCGCCCCCCTAAGACTGGTGCCGGGGTGTGCGAGATGTGTGTGTGTGTGTGTCAAATGCTGCCTCTCAATCTGTGCTCGGTTAAGACCGTCTGCCCGTCTGACTCGGGCTCAAAGAGTACGACTGCTGAATGCTACCAAAATTTCCCATGCTGATTTCATGCCCCATTCCAGTAAACCGGATCAAGGAGCAGTACAAGGTGTCTGTGCGGATCCCCCAGGACTCGGAGCGGAGCGGCCTGGTCCGGATCGAGGGAGACCCGAAGGGAGTCCAGCTGGCACGGAGAGAGCTCATCGAGATGGTGCAGAGGATGGTGGGAACATCTTGTCCCATAAAACTTGCAACCTTCAACTTGTTTTCATCAGGATGTCTGAGTTAGGAAAAAAAAAAGCAAATAAGCATGCACTCGTTAAAAATGATGACATTTCCAGGAAAATGAGCGCACTAAAGACTTGATTGTGGAGCAGAAGTTCCATCGGACAATCATCGGTCAGAAGGGGGAGAAGATCAAGGAGGTGCGGGACAAGTTCCCAGAGGTGATTCTGCTTTCTGACTGGGTCTTCTCGCCTCAGTCATACAGTAGCAAACCCCTTGAGCCTTTGTTCCAAAATCAAAGTTTCACATGTGTTTATTCTGTAAATTCTAGGTTATTATCAACTTCCCCGACCCGGCGCAGAAGAGCGACATCGTCCAGCTGCGAGGTCCGAAGAACGAGGTGGAAAAATGTGCCAAGTTCCTCCAGAGGATCATCGCCGAGCTGGTGCGGCTCCTCCCGTCCTCTCCGTTTTCACGCACACCTAACACACACGCTTCTTGTCCTCCCGTGGTATTTTGCGTGTGTTTGACAAACAAGCCTCTGCTGCTTTTTTTTCCAGATCGAGAACAGTTTCTCACTCTCTGTTCCCATCTTCAAACAATTTCACAAAAACATCATCGGAAAAGGCGGGTCCAACATCAAAAAGGTGAGAATTATGGGCTGCGATTTATTCACTGGCTAATTGGGTCATGACCCATTTGTGAGCGGTTGGTTGCGCAGCTACGTGAATACTTTCACACTCTATATTCAGTATTCACAATAACTTTTCATGCATGGAAAACTTAATTTTCCCATGGCAACAGATTCGTGAAGAGACCAACACCAAGATCGACCTCCCGACAGAGAACAGCAACTCAGAGGTGATCGTCATCACAGGAAAGAAGGTCAACTGTGAGGCGGCCCGAGAGAGAATCCTGGCCATCCAAAGAGAGCTGGTGAGGAGCTGGTAGGACACACAGGCGGGACACGGGTCAGCAGGACGCTCCTCCACCTCCTTTTTTTTTTCTGTCCCGCCGTCTCCAGGCCAACATCAAGGAGGCGGAGGTCTGCATCCCCGCCAGGCTGCACAACTCTCTGATCGGCTCCAAGGGCTGCCTGGTGCGCTCCATCATGGAGGACTGCGGCGGCGTGCACATCCATTTCCCCTCGGAGGGCTCCGGCTCGGACAAGGTCACCATCAGAGGTCCTGCCGGCGAGGTGGAGAAGGCCAAGAAGCAGCTGCTCCAGCTGGCTGAGGAGAAGGTGGGTAGGAGTGGGGAGAGAGCGCAGGAGGAAGAGGGATTGTTGATTGTCTCATGAGTGGAAAAACACTTGGACGGGGATGTTAATGACGTAGAAAACACACAGATAAAGGTTAACCGGTGCCATTTTTCTTCTCTTTGCAGCAAGTAAACAACTTCACGGCCGAGCTGCAGGCTAAATCGGAGTACCATAAATTCCTGATCGGCCGCGGCGGAGCCAATATCCGTCGAGTGCGTGACAAGACGGGGGCGCGAATCATCTTCCCCTCGCCAGACGACACGGAGCAGGAGCTCATCACCATCGTGGGGAAGGAGGAGGCCGTGCGTCTGGCCCAGAAAGAGCTGGAAATCCTGGTCAAGAACCTGGTAGGCAGCCCAGAGCAGTGCTAAGCACAGTCCCATCAAGGGCGGAGGAGTCACGGAGACAAACTGGTCCCTTCCCAGGACGACGTGGTGGAGGACAACATGGTGGTGGACGTCCGGCACCACCGCCATTTTGTGTGTCGGAGGGGCCAGGTGCTGCGCGAGCTGGCGGAGGAGTACGGCGGCGTGGCTGTTAGCTTCCCTCGCACCGGGGCCAACAGCCAACGGGTCACCCTGAAAGGAGCCAAGGACTGCGTGGAGGCCGCCAAGAAACGGATCCAGGAGATCATCGAGGACCTGGTGAGAGCGTCTCCTTTGTCAGAGCGTCGGTGCCAGCCCGCTCTCCGTCTCACTCTCCGTCTCGCTCTCCGTTCCTCCCTGTCTCCAGGAGTCCCAGGTGAGCGTGGAGGTGGCCATCCCACAGCGCTACCACCGCGCCATCATGGGCCCCAAGGGCTGCCGCATCCAGCACATCACCAGGGAGCACGAGGTCCTGATCAAATTCCCCGAGAGGGACGACGGCTCTGCAGGTCAGAGACGTAAACAAAGACGCTCTGAACATGACGCGTCTCCCGACCGGATCACGTCGGTGCCGATCTGCCCGAGAAGCTGCCGTTTAAACGCGCCTCTCGTGACATTTCAGGTCAGGAAGCCGCGCCCCATGAAAATGGCGACGTCAGCCCAGACGCAGACTTCGTCCCCCGCAAGTGTGACATCATTCTCATCTCGGGCCGGGCCGAGAAGTGTGAGGTGGCCAAGGCGGCATTACTGGTGACTTTTCCTCTACTTCAGACGCAAATGTCTCTCCTGTCGCCAGATGCTTTGACTCCGCTTGGTCCTCACGTCCTCTCTGTCGTCTTCCCCCTCTCAGGCACTGGTGCCCATCACGGAGGACATCGGGGTGTCTTACGAACTGCACCGCTACATCATCGGCCAGAAGGGCAGCGGCATCAGGAAGATGATGGAGGAGTACGAGGTCAGCGGGAGCGCTATCTGCTGCCATCTGGTGTTGAAACGGTAACATTACACTCTAAGCAGAAGACTCGCAGAAAGAGCTGACCAATGTGTGTGTGTGTGTGTGTTTGTGTGTGACCTAGGTGAACATCTGGGTTCCTCAGCCAGAGCGACAGTTAGACGTCATCAAGGTGACGGGCCAGGCAGCTAACGTGGAGCGAGCTAAGCAGGGCCTGCAGGAGAGGGTCAAAGAGCTGCAGGCAGAGCAGGAGGACAGAGTGCGTTCTCCCTTGTGCACGCACACACACACACACACACACACACACACACACGCATGCACCACAGACACACTTTGCTGTTATTGGCAGTTGCCTTAATTAAACATCTCGGTGATGGATTGAGGTGTTTGCCAGGCTGCTGACGGGACTCTCTTCCCTGTCACGACCATAATTGGATATTTGAGATTGTGCGGCTTCGCCCTGAATGACATCATCACTCCATTAATATTGATGTGGTTCTCATGCTGAATGTTAACCGGCCGTCTCTGTCCTTGCACAGGCTCTGCGCAGTTTCAAGGTTACCATGTCCGTAGATCCAAAGTTCCACCCCAAAATCATCGGCCGCAAGGGGGCGGTCATCTCCCAAATCAGGAAAGACCACGACGTCAGCATCCAGTTCCCCGACAAAGGAGACGAGCAGCAGGTCGGCAGGAGAACCCCTGCGCACACTGATTCTCTGCTCTCGATCGTCGTTAAAATCTCCGTCCCCTCTCAGGATCTGATCATCATCTCGGGGTACGAACGCAACGTGGAGGAGGCGCGTCAGGCCATCCAGCAGCTGGTGGCCGAGCTGCAGGAGATGGTGAGCCAGGACGTGCACCTGGACCCCCGCACGCACGCTCGCATCATCGGGGCCCGCGGCAAGGCCATCAGGAAGCTCATGGAGGAATTCAAGGTCAGAAGCCCGTCTGGGTGTCCACGGGCGTCCCCCCCATCAGTCTCCTCATCATTTCTACCGTCGCGTCCTCAGGTGGACATCCGCTTCCCTCAGCCTGGATCCGACGAGCCGGACAAGGTGACGGTGATGGGCCTCCCCGAGACGGTGGACAACGCCATCGACCACCTGCTCAACCTGGAGGAGGAATACGTGAGTTGATGATGTGGTCTGCTGTTTTTTTTTTTTTTTTTTTTTTTTACAGTCTC